>JAQGAT010001332.1:0-15306 GCA_034687845.1 Pantelozetes paolii
CTCTCTCTCTCTCTCTCTCTCTCTTCCTCTCAATCTTTTTTGCATTTCATTTAACTATTGATATATTCTGGTAAATCTTAAGTCACTTTTGTGACAGAAATTTAATATATTATATGTTTTTGAAGTTCATATTCAGTGAAGAAAATCAATAATCACTTGAATAACCAGTTATTAAAAAAAGAGAGAGATGATGACTAACCTTGGGTGAACAGGGAGATCTCAATTGTGCTCTATAAGATTGTCACTCATTATGAAATGTTTCACACATTTTAATCAGAAATAATAAATTGAGTGAAAAGAAAGTAAAATTTGATTTCATTTATAACTAATTCCTTGTATTTTTGATAAAAACTTTTTACAAAACATAAAATTAAGAAAATTTCCCAAAAGTGCGATAAATATAACAACTTTTTACTCTCTTTTAGTAATATTTTATTAAAAAATATTTTTGCATTTATTGATAAAACAAAAAAAACAATTCAACTCATAATTGAATGCAATGTTTAAAACATGGATAAAAAAATTGAAAATTAGTTTCAAATACTCTCTTTTTTATTCATCTCTTGTCTCAACACAATAAAAAACAAAATGTCATAAAAAGCTGAAACAAAATCATTAAAAACGACTTTTTATTAGTGAAAAACAAATTAAATACTGTATATTCAGAAATGCATTTTTGATTAGCCATTTAATATCAGTGAACGTTATTATCTTGGTCATACTCTGTGGGTGGCGGTCACGTAGCGGCCAGTGGTTTAACCAAATTAAAATCATTCAATATTCACAGCGTTTAATGAATTTTTGTGTTTTGTTTCATAAATTTAAATGAAGTTATGATTAATTATCATATTTTGATACACTGTTTGAACACAAGAGTCGATCCGCGCGCACACAGGGCTACAGAGTTTTATGCAAAAGTAGAAATTAATGCTGAAGGGTTATTTTTAGGAGATAAATGATACTGGCTCATAATTAAATGGCTCAGCTTATTATCGGAAAATCTAAACCATTAGTAACATCAATAACAATGTTTAAGGGGGTATAAACGCAATAATTAGTATTCCGAGCGAAAGTTCAATAACAATGTTATACCCCTTATAGCAAAGGGATGGCAATAACACTCTTCCCCCAAAAACTTCTTATCAATTTCATCATCAAAAACGGGTGTTAATTACAAATCATTAAAAGTTATTATATGTTACGCATGAATACCAGTGTAAAACAATTTTCAAATGTGAAAACTATTCACGCGTTCAGTGATTCTGTGCCCAAACATAATGAGTGAGAAATGTGTTTGTGATTTCAAATTCATAGCAAGAATTGTGAGAAAAAATATAAGAATTCATGAAATGCTAAGAATTTTTGGGTCTTATGTTACACTTATTATTGAGTTGTTTCAAAGGGACAGCACTTTCACTGCACTTTCATATTACTTCATATTTTTGTTTATCATTTGTTTGCTTTATATTTCATACAAAGACTCAGTAATGAGTGGACAGTAATGGCATTGCATTAACATTATTAGGAATAGTCATTATCTGATCAAAAACAAGTGAACTTTGCCGATAAAACTTACCTTTCCTCTAATCAACTGGTGAGGCTCGCCTTGCTGCTTTCATCAATTCAAAGGACACTATTTATCTCATGCCTACATGTCATGGGTAATAATTCTAAGGGTGCGGAGAGCTGTCAGCGACAGATGATCTCAAGTAAGAAAAATGTTTATTAAAACTCTTAAACTTTTAGCAAATATAGATCTGATTTGTGGGGAAAGGCGTCTAAAAATAGTGAAGAAGAAAAACATCTAGTGCTTCATTGTGAACTGGCCCTGAACAGTTTTTTCAATTAAACTGTTTAAATATTGAATTAATTGTTTAACTTACCATTGTCAATTTATAATTGGTTTTAAGGGGTATTTCTTTTTTATATAATTCTTATTTCGTAATTTCAAGCACAGTTGCAAACCCTTAGGCCTTAAAAGTGTTGAATAAATTAATTAAATAATTTCATATTCAATTGCAACTACAGTGGGGGGAAGGGGGTGAGGGGAATGGCAGCAAACACTGGTGGCCAACAGATTAATGCATTTATTAATCAAATTAAAGGCAAAAAAGATCAGAGATTTGTTGCAAATTTACGGCAATTAAGTGGAGTCTGAGTTGTAATGAAGAGTCAGATAAGAGGAAAGGATTGCTTTGATCAGCGATTGTCTTCACACAAGACATCACTACAAGAATGAGAAACAGTTTTTCGTTAGCGAAACAACATTTGGATTACATCTCTGTCTATATATCTATCCCTTTATTAATTGCAGTGAACAGCAGACAGAGACAAACGCTTTTGTAAACAGACCTACCAGTGCTCTACTGATTTTTAGCGATGTGTTTTAGGCTTTCCAGTGGTGTGGTAGGAATGGGTGAGAGAAAAAATCGATGAAAAATACTATATCTCTGATTAAAAAAGTTGTTTCAAAATTAACAAAACATGGCATTTGAGCCCTACTTTCGCTTAAGTATTAACTACATTAAGGAATGGTATTATCGACTAAACAGAGAGCACCAGAATATTGTCAAATGGATTCCGGTATTAAATATTTCAATTAGTCATCCAATAGTGAAATGTAAATTCAGTCCTCATTTCAATAAAATAACAAAAGTTTTAAAATAGTTTGTATGAAATGTCAAAGCATTAAATGCGATCTGATTTTACTCAGGGTCACCGCAGACTTTAAGGGGTATTTTGAATTTTAAATTCAATTTCATTTATGAATATTTCAAATAATAATCACAGGTTTCAACAAATATTATATACATTTTGCACTCAATTACTGTATTTTATAAACTGTTTTCAGTTTTAATTGATTTTTATATTATGTTTTCAAAAATTACAATCAATTGAGAGATAACTCTCGCGTGAAGGCCACTAAATCAGCCGATGCTGTGAACACACATACAGTTCCCGGTCATCACCGATACAACTGAAGGCTACTAATGAGAGGTCAGTCGATTTGAATCATTAGTGAAATCATAGACTAATTCAGTGTTTTATTAATTCATAGGTTGTAATCAATTTGTGAAATGACTGGTCAGGGATGGGAGCGTTTGGTGAAATACAACAGAGATAACTGACCAGTGATTAAGCACTTGTAGTTCAAACTTTGGATTGTTTTAAGAGCCTTAAGCGTACCTGAAAGGGTTGACCTGAAATTAGGTTACATTGAATATTTGTTATAGTATTGGGAATAACCAAAAGACGAATTCATTAAATAATGGCTACAATGAGAGGCATTGTCGGCCATCAGGCAATTGATTCCGGGTACTTCACCTGACTTGAAGATATAATCAAGCACTAATTATTAACATCCCTTTGCCAGCGCTGAAACACTAATGATTTGAGAAAACATACATTAATTGACATAAAATTCAATATTTTTAATGATATGACAAGAATTGACAGAATATTGTCAGTCAATCAGAGTTTTGAATGTAAACATAGGTTTGTTTGACTACCAGTGCTTAGAGAAAGTTTGTTTATAAAGACATTTTCAATGGATTTTATGCACAAAATAAATATTTCCTGAAATTGAAAATAAGGGGATATTTTATTCAATATTTAGTTTTGACAGCAAATAAACCAAAACTAGTGCTCAATGGAAAACATTTACAAATATTTTATGCGAAATATGATATTTAAAGTAAAATATATTTATCATAATCTAAAAAGCATGAAAATATGAGGCCATTGCTGGATGTGCTGTCACATATTCACACACTGTATCCCTATTTTCATACTAATAATTGATTATAAAAATCATTTTAATCTCAATTAAAACAGCAATTATTTGACATATTTTTTTGGCTATCATTTCTATGAATATTAATAAATATATGAAAATAATTTGCATTTTGATTATGAAAACTATCAGAGGAACAGACAATATGTGTATATTAACCCCTGTATTACCCCCTAATTCTAGCCCTGCATAAAAGTTTGATAGTTTGTAACCAATTAGAGAAGAAATTCATTTACAAAGACATCATAAGCAGGTGTTTTGCGTCAGAGAATCGGTTAATGAAAAGCATTTGTGAAAATGAATAACAATTTTGTCTTTCAATTAATTATTTGCATTAATATAACACAGATATTGATTCTTAATATGAAAATTAAACTCAAAAAACACGAGGAATGCGTTTAAAATGCCAGTCATATGCCACTGATGTTTATGAATCTACCCGGCCTACTTATGGATGGACATTGCATACAACTCCTGTTGTTTGTGATATGAAATTGGTAATTATCTTTTAGAAAGTTTATATTTCTAAGAAGACATATAATTGGACAAGTATCACTTTTCCTTTCCCCCTTTCTCTCTCTATCACCCCTACCGTTACCTCCATTCCCAGTGAGTCCAAGTGAATAGCAGTGAATGGGAAGCCATAACTAAAATAATAAATTTCAGTCACATTTCATATTAAATTAATTGTATTATAAATAAGTCAGACATAAGTCAGTGCTTTCACTGGAAGCTCAATAACTGAGCAGATATTGTGACACAAAATATAAATCAATTTCAAACATCAAATGTTTGATCAAAATATCAAACAGTTTTATAAATAGTAATTGAAAATTGTTGCCAAAAGTTAAATCCCCTTTGTGTTAATGGCACAAAACTTTAATGAATGGTTAGGTGAAGATGATTAAAACCCAGGGAAAGTGGACCCTGATTATCACTCTGTGTTCATGAGTGGTGAATAATAAATACGATAACAAACAAAATCAGATTTACTAACGAAAGCTTAGTCTTGATATGAAAAATATAAATATGAAATAATATTAGCGATTATTATGTCAACTGACAAACAAAATGTTGAATTTGTTGCACAAAAGTGAGCCTTGAATTCAATTATCGCTAACTTTTGGGCCAATAATTGGGTTAAGATTTCGTTTGAATTAGTTTTCATCTCTTTATATATGAATTGCTGTCTTCGGCTGCCATTGAGAGCCCAAAACCACAAGAATTTAAATGCAATTAAGTTTATGGAAGAAAACAGAAGTTGAAAACCAGAATCATATTATTTGATCCGGAATTTAGATAATAAACTCAATTTTCAGCTAAACTTTTACAATCATTTCTAATACCTTTCCCACACTTTTGTGTATTCATGTCATCCATTCACTCAAATACTAAACAATTGCTAAACAATTATCACAAAATAAAATCTCATATTTTTTTATCAAACATTTAATTCAAACATAACTTTTGATAAGAAAATAAAAACTATTTTATAAATATTTTATGAATTATTTACGGTTGAGATGACTATAATATATAAGGGGGCCGACAAACAGGGGCCAAACGGGTGGTAAAACAGGAAGAAAAATCGATATAAAAAGAAAACATCAAATATTGCATTAATGCACAGAATTTATCATAAGAGCCGACTCTCTTCCCGTTTCCCCAGTGAAAGGCGCAGGGATTTAAAGTCAGGGTCGGAATTGAATCATCAAATTCAGTGCCAATACAGCGACTAATGTATCAAAAATATTGTTATAAATTTTAAAACACTTTTTGATAGGAATCAAGTGAATCGCTAAGCACTGTAAGTAATAGCTACCCACCCCTTGACACCACCACCTGAGCCATTGAGCATTACTTCTTTATCTATCGTTTACCTAAAGATTCATATATTCAGAGAAATCTTATGGTTTATGGCATTGATTGTAGACTACAGTCAATAAAAATCTTTATAACTCGTAAGCAGTGATTGCTTTTGATTGCAATATATTTATGACTTGTGCACTGAAAGGACACAGAAATACTTGTGGATGTCTTAACTCATGAATATTTATAGCCTATACTTAGTATTCACTCAATTATTGGCACAGAAAATAGACTCCGAGTATTTGAATTGAAAATAACTATTGATTTGAAAATAAAATACAAATTATTTTTTGAATAAAACTATTTATGAGTTATCTGTAGACGAGAACTCATAAACAGATCCATCACTTAGTGTTCAAAAAATAAAAATACAATTTTGTGTGAAAGAGAAGACTTTAAACATAAACCCCTTGACTGCATAGCATCAAAACTGATCTTGATTAATATTTATGAATTATGTAGGGATAACTGAATGAACAAGTAATCAATGAAATATTAAATACCTTTTTATTTCAGGACTTAATTAAAGCAAAACTAAAAATAGTTATTCAAATCATGAACGCAGAGGCAGTAAAACAAAATGTAGCTTGCTAAATAATTAATGGCACAGTCGATTTAAGGTATGTGCTAGTATATTGCCAAAATCACTATAAAAGGTTAAAATGACATCGGATATAATGTAGCAAAAAGACAATTTATCAATAGTAGAGGGGGCAGGGGGCAGACAATTCAATTTTTATTGTCCGACACATTAAATCTCAGTTTGAAAGCACAGGAATGTGAAGAGAAATACTGAAGAAAATCCTGAAAAACCATTTGATATAAACTTAAACTATATTTTTTGAGAGCTATTTAATCATCATTTTTGGACATCATTTATACGTTTGAAAAAAGTAATAATAAAACAAAAAACAAAGAAAAATCTTTTTTCCTCTTCTTCTCCTATCCTTTCCCTGTGCTCTGTGAATGAAATGATATCAGAAAATGATTGGACAGACTGTTAGACAGATAGTGGAGGCACAGGAATAAACGACAAGAATATCATAGCTATTATATGTGCTCTTTCTCTCTGTCCTATAGATTGAAATACAAGTGTCTGTTTTCAGAGTCAATATCAGTGTATATTTCAATAGATTTTTATACTCAGTGTCTATATATGAGAAAAATCTTTATATATGAGGGAAGGGATGGCAACAAAAAAATGAATGCCTTAACTAACGTCTCGACTGTAATAATACGACCCAAACATATAACTGGTCTTTAAATGGCATTCACAATGAATTGGCCATCAATTCAATCGCATATCGAAATTATTTGTATTTTTGTTTCACTGCCAGTGCCGTCACCACTGCCAGTGCTAAAGGGTATGGTAGGAAAAAGAGGGAAAATATTAGGGATGATTTTGATTGATCAGAGACAAGATGAGAGTTCGGACTATAGCTAATACATCCATCGGATTCATAAGATTGATATTATTTTCCATACATAGGAGAATACGGGGCACAGAATAGTGGGGGGGGACAGGAGGACAGACATCAGAATTGTTGGGTTCAGTACTTAATCTAAATTTTTTTTCTTCTTCTTCTTCTTTCAAGTTTTTCTTTTGAGTAAACCGTTTCTCATATCATATCTAAACACTAAGCGTTTGCTATTGTATTGACATTTGTGTTCATCAAAACTAATATTGATTTTGTAATGAAATGTAATATTTGTTTGAAATAATATCAGCGATGAGTGAAAAAACAACTCAAAGTTTTTTCTTCCACTACTGTTTATTCAAGTTTATATTGATCATCTCAATTTGATCAATGTCAATCAGGTGGTTAGACTCAGTGGCTAATACTATATGATGGCAGTGGAGGGGCTTAGCGTTGGCTTCTGATGTGGTTCTGGAGTGCGATATTCAGGCTTAGGAAACAAAACACTACTTAAGGATTATATGTAACAATGAATACATAGTGTTGTGAAGAAAATGAATACAAATTTTAAGTATAGATACAAATAATACTAAAATAAATAATTTAAACTCTATTTTCATTGACTTTATTGGCTTTACCCGGAGTATTGAGTAAAATATAAAAATCAAATAAGTTGTGAACTGAAGCGCAAGACTTCTGTTGCCGTTCCCTTGGATTGATATGAGAAACCTGGTGACACAGTTGAGTGCAAGAGTGCTGAAGACTATTGTGAATAATATTGTTATTTGACTTTTAGTTAATTTCAGTCCAAAACCCCCGGTTTTGTACACAGAGTTCAGGGAGTGTTATAAGTGGGGGCGACTGACTGTACCACCAAGTTTGCAAGCAGTTAAGCGCTTGAGCTAGTGCATTTAAGTGCTCCACACTGTCTCTGGCTCTGAATCGGTAGGCAAACAATCAAAATTGAACAAGAGTGGATGAAGTAAACTGAGCCTTCATCTGGGAATACTGGCATTCAATAACAAAACCTATCATTTGAGTCAACTTAACATCAAATCGATTGATAATAAATACGTGAAAAAAAATTATTTGATTTTTATTTTGTTTAAAAAATTGTCTAAAAGTTTGATAACTGAGCGAAAACTGAGTCTTTATTTGTCAACAAATTTTATACAATTTTTATTTTGTAATCATTTTTTATTTAATTATAAAATTGATGCCAAATATAGTGCACAGGAATCACTAAAAAATTCAATTCTAATGAGAAAGGACTGATTGAAAGCACTTGTAATGATTCCACTCATTGATAGGCATCGGGTCTCTCCACTAAGCACTCAATTATCAATTGACTGTTTTGTCGTTACATTTTGTCAATTCATTAATTTCTTTACATATACTCAGACGAGACGATCATTTGATTGTAAGTTATCCTGGATATTAAATTGCAATCAAAGATAGTCATCAAAATATCGCTGATATATTAGAGTTAAACTAATAGTGGGAAACAAATTGTCAAATAATGGTCTGAATGTAAATATAGTTTAGTTTTTCAATCAATAGATAAGAGAGAGAAAGAAAAACATTACAATTTGAACCAATGGTGCAGTGAATTGAATCTAGGTTATTGTGGAGTATGGCCATTTTTAACATGGATTTAATGTGCAATTAATGACTATTATTATTAAAATTAATATTTGTTTAAAATATCGACATTTGTTTTGCACTGTATATAAAAACTCAATTATTTTTTACAACAATTTATTCAATAAATTCTTGAATTTATTTCTTATATAATAAAAACCTATTTTAGTGTTTGGTTTGGAATTTAATTTTGAAGCCTTTCCTTCGTAGAGGAAAGGGATTTAAGGGTTAGATGAGGAATAGGGGAGGGAAAGGGAAAGTGGAAATCTTTAAGGAATAGTAGTATACCTTTCCCTTCATTGAAGTTAAGATATGTTTTCATATGATTTGGTTAAGTCTTAAGTGTAAGTGTTGTGCAGCAGAAAAAAGAGAGCATTTGTTTGATTTGGGAAAAACGGTTTTGCCGTTTGGCCTAAGTCTTCATTAAATCACTTGATTTGCAAAACACAGGAAAGCATTGCAAAAACAAAACTCAAACTTTGTTTTCATACGCAAAGTGTTTGGGAAAACATCATTAAAATTGGTGCAAAAAATGCTAAACTTATTACACAATTGAATCACTTGTGAAGTGTGAGACACACAGTGAGAGATAGTGATCAATGTTTTTGACTACAAAAACCACTCTATAGTTGTTGTGATATAACTATTGATAAACACTATTGAATAGCAGTTATAGTTGTCATGTGAATAGTGTGAGGACTGGAAATCCAATGCCTTCTGAGAATATTGATAGCAATTTATAGTTCACTGAAAACATCACTTATTTTTTATCTCAATCTATGACTTTGAAAGTAAAGTGTGTTTTGTGTTTTGTCAAACAAAAACACAGTCAAAGGATTTATATTTTTATTTCAGACGGAAATTAAAATAGACTTTTCTTTTACTACCAGTGCTCTCACTAAAAATGGTTAATAGCAAGCAGTGTATTGTTGGCCAAACCATTACCAATGGCTGATAATTGTGATTAAAAACGCAACCGTTTGGCACAAAATTGAGGCAATTATTGAATGAGTGAATACAAGACAAAAGGGATATTAATCTTATGACAGCACTTGTGAACACATAACGACTCAAAAACTACTCATTTATATTCAATTCACACAAACATTGAAATAAAACCCTCCAAAGAAGGAGTGAATTGTTTGTCTGACAGACACTGGTTATATGAGTGGCAATAAAAACGGCACTGAATTATAACATATTTTAAACAGTCTCTTAAGGGTGTAATAAACAGCACAAGACTATCGCTATACTCTTAATTTGGTGTATTCATAAGGGATCACCATTGTCAATTTTTGATTGCATACATCGCTAATGTAGAGCACATACACATCCCCCCAAACACATCCCTGTGCCACACGATTGAGTGGATGGGAATCGTATGCGAATTTGAATACACTTTCAAATTTAAGCTATCGTTTCGAGTGACTGAATATCCAATCCTTAGGTATAAAACAGTTTTGCAGTGAATTTAATATATTTTTTTGCAGATATAATATAATATCAATAAAACGGCACAAAATATTTGTCCTAATTTTCATAGAGATTGGGCTTTGAATACTAAAAATGCAATTCAATGGCAGAAATAGTATTAAAGTTTTGCCCCCTTTTTCATATATCAATAACTTTAAAAGGTTTGCAATAGGAATGAAAAGCAGATAATAATATCAGTTGAGGAGAAAAACTGACACAAAAATTGGGGGGAAAATGTATGAAACGATTTGAGTCTAAAATGACTTACGTTTTGTGATTTAATGTGTTTTTTTATATTTATTGCTTGTCTTTCACTAAAACACAACAATCGTTTGGATGTGTTGTTCAGATGAGCAACAGTTAGAGCACAAGAATATTCTTCACATTCTCTTCTTCTTCTTCTTATTCTTCAATATTACTTCAAAAATAATATTATAAATGTTTTTAGTGTTTAATGACAGCAATCTTCAGTTGGTTTTGTTGTTTTCACTTAAATTTCTTGAGAGTCACCTCTCTCACCCTCTCTCTGCCACATACACAACATAAACTCTCCTCGCTCTCTTTCTCACTTAGAGTCTCTCTCCCTCTCTCTCACTGGCATCTAAACAGAAACAAACGTCTCATTCATAAAGACATTTATTTTTATGATTATTGCACTCATTTTGCTCTCATTTTCAAACTAAACAAATAATAATTTCTTATGACTTGAAATAAGATAACAAAAGCAAACAGTTATGTGTTTTCGCCAACAAATACATCGCTTCGACAGCATCTGAAGTGAAACTACAAAATAGATGTGAGAATAAAATTATTACATATTTTTTTCATCAGTTTTTTTGTTTGATGTTTCAAAAACTTTGAGGCAATTGCTTCCACACATACACTGCAGAGCGACTGTTCACCACTGTGTCTACCAGTGCTATGACTGATCATTGTCTACACATTTGGCAAATGCAAAAGATGGTGGGGAACTGGTAGGAGAGGCGTACAGAGCGCCACAGCTATACTAGGCTTTGGTCTACGGCTCAGAATCAACAATACCGGCGCTCATTAGTAATCGGCAGTTAATTTCCTATCTTCTCCTTTGAGTCGCTTTTAATCTTTTATTGTTTTCAGACTTAAAATTCATAAAAACTTTTTTTGCAAACAATTAATACAATAAAAAAATAAAGTTTTGTTTAATGTCTACTCTAATCCTCTGAACAGTAAATCGCAACTCAAAAATATAACATTGAATTCAATCGATAACTGAAATGAAAAGTAAAAGAGAAATAAGAAAATACTTAAAAACTTATTCACAATTCACTCAAACATTGAAATATGCATTGAGTTTAACACAATTTTGTTAAGCACTCAATAAGTAGAGATTTTTTTACCCTCATTATAATCGTTATTATGTGCTCTTTGTGCACAAAATATGATTGATTTGAATTCAAATCTTTGTTAAATCAAAGAAAAGATAAGAAAAGGACTTAAAAATCATTTTTCAATTCAAATAATGAAAAAGTGATTAACAATAAGAAAAAGCACTTTTCATTTGGTCCTCAAAATTCATCAATAATTTTGAATAATCATTATTATAATTAATTTGCCAGGAATAGAATCATTAACTAAATGATGCTTGCTCACCACTGACAAATGTAAGCAAGCACAGAATATGAATGCAATAGTTATGAAATTAGCTATGCAAGGCCAACTTAATCTAAAATGATAATTAATTGAATTGATTGAGAGAATATTAATCATGTGTTGATTGAGTAGTTTTATATGAATGTATTTGTGCTTGACATGAATAAATAAATCACCATGTAGTAATAAAATATTTACTGAGGTTGAGCAATAAGTCGTTAATATTAAATCAATTGATGATTAACTTATGATAAGATATTTAATACTTACTGATAAGAAAGCACTTAATGTTTAGTTGTACCAAGGTTATTTCAAGTATCCAATGATATATCTGTTTAACATGGATTAATAAATTTTATTTCGCAATAATATTAAATATTTCATATTTCATATTTCACTGTATATTTTAATAAATTGTCTTGTTGACAAATTTTATGATTATATTTAGTACTAATTCATTCAATATTGAGTAAAAATATTTCATATTTTGAGATAATATTAATAAAAAACACTAAAAATATCTAATATTTACTCAAATGTTTGGATTACTGACAGAAACAGCAAAAAAAACTTTAAGCACTGAATGTCTTTTGGATTCAAATGAGTGAACGTTTGAATGATTTTATGATAAAAACGACAATAAATTGAATCAATTTTGTGATTAAAGTAAAAATATATTTTTTGTCAACAAATAGTTTATATAAAAAAAACTTTAAAATAAAAAACAAATTCAAAATTTTCTTTCAAATGGTTATGAAATATAAATCATTTTTTTCATAACAAACTGTTTTCACTCATAATAATTGGAAATTCAATTTTTGCTTGAAACTAAAATTTCAATCAATAATATGACTGTTATATTCAATCAATCAATAAATGATTGTCTTATTTTGAAATAATTATATTAAACTAAGAAAACAATTGCTTTATGAGTGAAAAGTGGAGCAAATTTTTAGATCAATATTTCAACGCATTTATTGAATTAATATCTCATTAAGACATTTGAGTCTAACATTTCATTTGCATTGTATTTGAAGTGTATTTCAAAACTATTTTTGACAAAACACTTGAAACTATTTGATAGAAAATGTTTATCTTATATTTAAATTAAAAATCGTCCTTGATGATTAATGTGATGCACTCGTTGAGTATTCAAGATAGGTAAATTATATTTACTTTAATATTGTTAAATTGTACATGGTAAATATAAAGGATAACTAAAATAGTTTCAGTTACCAAATCTATAAATATTTATTCATGTGAACAATGCAGTGAAACGTCTTTTAAGGGTGCGCCTACACAGGTAACCTTGGTGCTACGAGTTTAAAGTAAACAGAATCATTTAATAAAACATAAATCATCAAGCTTTAAGACAATTGGTTTGTATATTAAGATAATATTAATAGTATTTTTGTTATTAATTCACAAATAAATTGCAATTTCTATCAAAAGTGAGATAAAAATAAGTATTTATTTTCATAAAAAGTGAAATCATTTTCTTGATTAAAAAATATTTTAATTTTAACTCCACGTCCCTTTAATATATAATAATTGAACATTTTTAACCCAGCAGGGAATATACACCCAGAATCAATTTATCTTATCAAATTAAATTTCATATACTAAAAATGATACCCTGCTTAATTCACTGTCATTAATCTTTTTTCATTTGATTAAAAAGGTTTTCAAAAATATATTCCGATATTTGATTGAAATATCAATAAAAATGAGCGAAAATTGTATAATAACTGAAAGTTTTGTTAATTTTTCATTTTTATGCAATAAATTATTTCAAATATCTGTACATATAATGTGTATATCATTGTAAATGAATTTCAAAATTGTCTTTAATGTGTAATAAATGTCGGTTTAGTTGATATCGCACTAAATATGTGACTGATTTTTGTAATAAAAGGTTTTGTTTTCAAATATTTGTTAAAATGTTTGATATTTTTTATTCAATAATCTATTCAAAAACTAAAACAAATAGTGAAATGAGTATTAAATCAATTGAAATGCAATAAAAATGTATTTTTTCATAATTGAGACAAAAATATACTGAAAAACGTTTATACAAATGAATGAACACACGAATGAATCAAACATAAAATCATAAACAGGGTATAAATCGATAGTAAAATATAGAGAAATGATTTATATTGAAGAAAAATATTTAATATCAAATAAAATTCATATTTCATTCAAATTTGTATCAAATTTAGGAAATGTCAAAACAATTCAATTCTGGTTTACATTAAGATCTAATCAGCAGGGTAGGGTTTAGACAATAATAATAAGCGGCAGATCCAAGCAGATATTAAAACACAACAGTAAAACAAATCAATATTATAATGAGATCACTCTCTTAGACTCTCTTCACTCTCTCCCAAAGCCCTTTCCGTATCTCCCGTTCCATCTCTGCTTCTCCTACTGAAACAATGACTAAAGTCATGGCATTAGTTATAAATAGGAAACAGAGAAAGTGAGGGAAAGGAAAGGCTTTTATAACTTTTATAATGCATTTATTGGGTATATGTTTACAAATTAATGCTATTCTGAAGAATGCATAACAAAATGCAAAACATTTTAACATTAAATATAATACTAAAACAGGATTTCAGTCGTTTGTCATCAATAATAAACAATATATTTATGCCATTCCTTGTCATACAAGTGATAATCTATTTCTGTCGGAAAGGTATTAAACTAAATGAAAAATATATTCAAAACTATTGTTTCATTTATTAATGTATTTGAAGCTATGATTAAAATCAATAGTTTTTGAGATTTACTTCGCAGACAAACATTTGGTTGCTATGAATTTGAATCAAGCTCAAATTAATGCACAGATATTTGCCCTGTCGTGTTAATTATAATTGATTTCCTATTCAATGCACTGATATTTTCATCTCTCAATGAAATCAATTAACTCTCACTTAAGACTCAGAGACTCTTCACAACAGTTGCTCTTAACTCCAGGTGTGATCACTTGCATATCAGGGGTATTAACGCTAATAATGAAAGACATTAATAACAGAAATGAGATAATGCTTGAGAAGAGAAATATTTTATTCAATCAAATGAAGAAAGAATTGAAAACTATTTCAAAAATGCTTTCAATATTTGCATTAATTTTGATTACTTTGTGCACAAAAATCACATAAAACTTGTCTAAAAATAGTGTGAAAATTCACTTAAATTATTTAAATTTCACTTTAAAGGCCTACACATAAACTAACATTGCTTATTTAAATTTAAGAATTCAATTTCCAATTTAAAAAGCATATATTTCTTGCTCTCTTTGAAAACTAGTGATTATTTTTGCATAAATATAATATATTTTATATTTTATTTTTGTTAGACTTTATACCTAATACTCAAAACGTCATTCAAATTACAGCACAAGACCGTTAATTTTAACAACCGTTAGCTTTAACTAACCCTTAATTTTAACTAAACCTCAAAACCAAAACCCCTTTCCTA
>JAQGAT010001333.1:0-15302 GCA_034687845.1 Pantelozetes paolii
AGAGAGAGAGAGAGAGAGAGAGAGAGAGAGAGAAGGGAGAGAGAGTTTATTAATTGGATATAATATAACTGATGTTAGCCTTCATCATCACATTTAATTAAAATCTATAACTGTTTTAATGAACACAATTTCGAGGACTGATTGTATCGTTTTAATAGTCGATAACATTCCTAAACTTAATCATTAATATTGATATTTATTTCTGATCTTTTGTGGTTTAAAAATTTGATTTACTCTTGAATTTAACAGTTATTTAATCTGTAATATAATTAGTGGTATATTATAAACACTTTTCTCTTACTTTCCTTAAAGTTATTTATAATTAAATACTTAAGTCGTTTTCAAAGTCATTATTCAGTATTAAATTAAATGAACGCTAGTTTGAATCCATTCATAAATATTATATTTGATACCATTATCTGAATATCACTTTTAAATATAAAAACTATTTTTTAAAATTCAAAATCACATCCTTTTCACGCAATTATTGTCATCTGATTGTCAATCATTGCGGAAATATATTCATATCTTGCGTTCATTAAACCAAATAATGAAATGAATGCACAAATATTCAAAGCATTGAACTTTTCATTGCATGAAAACATTTTATCAAAAGTTTTGTTTAAAAAAGTTTTTATAAAAGTTATTTAGTTTTTATGACATATAGAATATGCCATAAATTTAAAGTACATACTTATAGTCTATTAGGTTTGATATCACCTCTCTCCTATTGATTTCTATGTAATACTTTCCGTTTCATAAGTGTTTTATCAATAAAACAAATCAATAATAAACAAATAATTTTGTGATTTTTTTTAATATTGAATTTTTATTGCTATTTCTGGAATCCCTACCCTTGAAATGTACGTCCACTCCCTTCTACCCCCTTCTGCATCAATAACTCTATACCTTATGAATGCATCCCTTATTATAACTATTTTTGTGGAATATATTTAATATTTTAATGAATTTTATCCAAAGTTTGTTGTATTAATAAAAACATTATTTAATTTCAGTTATAAAGGAAATAACTCCTGAGTTGAGACCCGAAAAAAGGGGTTTTCTCATTTAATTACAAATGTATTACAGCATAGGATGTGTTTAATGTTTCGTATTTTTACAACTGGTTTGTAAAATCAATTAAAACTTTAAAACCAATGCATAAAAAACAACTCTGAAAGTGAAGGCAAACCACAACCGACGGTAACTTTTGACGTAAATGTGATAAACGTATAAATAATTCTCTGAATCTCTGAACGCATCCAACAATTCAACAATTAATACAACATTTTTCCACTCATTTATTGAATCTAAAAGTAATACTAAAAATATTGCATTCATTTTGTCTCTGATTTATTGAGTGAATGATATTTTGTTGATTAAAGTGTAGACTATTGTCAAATCATTTGGAGACAATTGTTGTGTCCAAAAGTGATGGAGACTTCAAAAAGTTTTATGCAAATTAAAAAGCTTTACATTTCATTACTCTTCGCATCCATTGCTTTCTATGTACTACTGATTGTATTGTCTGTATTAGTTCACTACAATAATGAGGATCATTTGGCATCACTGATAATCCTCTTCATATTTGGTTTAATCATACGTTTGCTGGCATTGTATGCGGCGCTCAAAGAGTTGTATGGATTGACGATTGCTTTCGCAGTTTTCATGACTTTCTTCATTGTGTTTGCATTTATAACTATAACTATCAGTGAAACAAAACCAATGAATTTGATTGCGTTTTTGCTGCACTCAGTGGTCACTCTATCGGCGTTTATGTTTGCACATCAGATCCGAGATAAGCAGTTGAAACAATTAGCAACAGTTGTCTTTTGCTCGCCTTCAGTGCCAGCGCTAATCAATGGCCCTCCACAGTCATACTCATCGCCGACATCATTGACAGCACCGGTAAGAGTTAACTTTATGAGTACAATGCGAGAAATACCTACTGTGCCACCAGCACTGGATCTGCCGCCAGACTATGAGACAGCCATACGTTATCCTAAAGTCAATCAAATTACTAAAAAATATTAAATGTTTTTATGTTTTATGAAATCTTTTTTAATTATTTTCATTATAATCGACAAAAAAAAATGAATTCATTTTTCATTTGAATATTATTTTTATGTAATATTTTTTTAACTCTCAATTGAAGTCATGTTTTAATAATATTTTATTTTTATTAATAAATTATTTTCATATTTAAAATAAAAAATGATTGAAATGTTGAGGAAATTTGTTATTTTAGGAAACGTTTTGCTGAGAACTAAGAAATGATATATTGTTTTAACGCATAAATCAAATGAAAAGCAAATTATCATTAAAACGCCAATACATGTGACAAATCCTTTTCCTTCAAATAGTTTTTTGCTTTCACTGTCATAGAGTGTATGCGTTAATGAAAACTGTTTTCAAATTTAAACATTAAGTTATGTGTGAATTAATAGTTAAAAAAAGTTTTTGTGAGGAATAAAAAGTTACGAAACGTTTTCGGCTTTGAAACCAGTTTTTCGTCAAAAGTATTGTATATTACGTCAAAAACCAAACAAATGTATTCAACAAAAAATACCATTAAATAAGTGAATCCATAGACAGAGAAATGGTTTTCAGGAGTTGTCGGACAAGTTTAGAGCTATTGTTCTCTTAATGTTATATATAAATAGTTTTAGTGAAAAAGTTGCCATCTTTTCAAGTGTTTTGCATTTGTTTTTGCCGATAGTATTGATTAAATCTTTTCAAAATCATTGTTATTCGTAAAACACATCTTATTGTGTAAACACTTGCGGAGATGTTAGGAGAGGACAGACACTCGAAGTCATTTCGATGCTATCAGTCATACCTAATGCTTGTTTTGGTCATATCATTGGTATTACAAGTCATCACATTTGTGGTGGAAATCGGCTTTCGTTTGTCATCTTTAGGCTCCACTCAATCACCGCTTAATTCCTGGCATTTATACCATTTGTTTGCAATTATTTTACTATTTTTGTTGAGTCTTCCGCTGACTATCATTGGTATTAAAGGCACGACAGATGAAACCTATTTATCTGTTTTAGTGTTTGCTTTCGGAATATTAGTTACGTTTGGTTTGAAAATAATTGTTTACATAATTATATCCGACTATCGATTGGCTATACTATTGGCCATCAATTTAATGGTCATTACAATTGCGTTCATAATGTCGATGGTCTTCACCCGAAGTATGATTGTTGAGGTCAAAGAGGATCCGTTAACAGATTCGTTGCAAGAGTTACCTTGAATTGTGAGAAATTCCTGATAATTACATACTTGTCCTCCAATTGTGTGAACTGTTAAACAAATGTCGATTGAATTCATTTATTTTATTTATTTATTAATACTCTTAAAAAGCTTTAAAAAAAGTACTGTATTATTAAAATACTGGTAAATATTGTGATAAATCCTAAGTAACTATTTATTTATTTATTTTTATTTAATCTTTAATTTTTTAATCGCTTTTATCATTGAATATAAAAAAATAAATTTCAATTAATTTCTTAATATTTTTTGTTTAATGAGTTCTCATGTGTTTTGTTACTCAAGACTTGAAGTTTAAAGTCGAGTATAAAAATAGCTTTTATTTAATTAATGAAACATTTGTTGTATTTTTTGAAATAAAATAATAATTAAATTATTGATTGATTTCAAGCTTTGATTTCAGTTCAACAGAAATGATAACACCTTTTGATGTGATCTTCAAATCAATTAAATTTATTATATTTTGAAATATATTTATCAAATGTTTGGACAATATCTTGTTTTAGAGCCAAAGCATAAATCAAATAAATGTTGACTTTGTAAAAGAAATTCATCAACTTTTAAGGGGGAAGGGGTTGAATTAATTGCCGAAAAATATCAAATTAAAAGTCCTGAGTAAAAGGTGTTGGGGGTGTTAAAGTGTGTTAAGGGTGTATTTCAAGTTTAATATAAAATAAATTTTATTTGATTAAAAATAAATACAAAAATTGATGAGACCTTCAACTCATACCCCTTTCCCTAACTTACAATTAAGATACTGTATTTATACTTGTACAAAAATTGTATTCTCAGTATTAGTTTTGATCTTAATTTTGATAAACTTATTTTTTAAAGAATAATAAGTGATAACAAACTCTTATTTACCGATAATATAGAGATTAAAGTAAAATATATCCTTGGTCATTAATAATGACACATTATTATCCTTTTCGATATTTTCATTAACTATGAATAAGATGTGAATTATTTGATAAAAAGTGTTTACATTTATTGTATTTTTTTTTATTTTGTAAACAATATTCAGATGTTTTGATATTTTAATGAATGTATTATTTTGTGAATTATTTTTCGCTTTCAATCAAAAACATCGGAAAAGAGTTGGTTTGATATGAAATCTATTTCTTACCACTAAATGACCTTCAATTTGCTTTGATGTCAATATTTTTGCACAAATAACAAATGATTTATTCATTGATAGTCAATGAAAACAATTTATTGTATTATTGATGCAAAGAGTAAATACTGTATAACTATTGGATTCTGATGGAATATACACTGATCTAGGTTCTAGATTCAAGATTCTAGGAGGTCGCTTATGTAAACAATTATAAGAGCACTGATTAATATCGTACATATGAATTGATAATTAATATAATATTTGAGGAAATAATTGATTTTATTTCAAATCATTTTTGATTAAATATATGACAAACAATTAAAACTTACAAGATTACTGTTTACATGATTAATTCTATTATTTTATCAGAAAGTTTAATTTAATTGATTTTGCAGAATGTATGTGCTAGAACAGAATATTTGGCATTTATAATAAATTATTTATAATTTATGTATTAAATTATTAATACTTTCATAATTATTTATAACAATTATAAATCACACACAAGGCTACCGGTGCTTCGGTGTTGTCAAATTTGCTATTAGGTGTAAATTATATGTATTTTAAATCTAATTTAAAAATAATGAGCTCTAAGTAATGAAATAATTGAGATAAATACCCTGTTAATTACTTTTAGTTTTAATTTGTACCCTCTCTTCAGTTTAATACAAATATTTTCAATAAAAGTCATAAATTCTTATCTTTTAGTCCTATGTCTGGGATTACCCAAGAATTTGAACTTTTATCGTTTTGTTGTTTTTTAAAGAGAGAAGTATTTTATGTGATTGACATTCAATTGAATTCATACCTAACCAACACGTGTGCTGTAAATACAGTTCAGTTCAATGAGCTCTTCAGCTGACATTGAATATATATTTTTAAGACTTAAGAAAATATTTGATAAAAAATATATTATTTATAAAAAATTGAGTTCAGTTTACAATTAATATAATAAAAGAGTTAACGATTTGAACACAAAGTTTAGTTTATTATCACTTTATATATAGTACTTGTAATCCATTTCTAATGTACTGTAGACTTGTTTTTCAGTAATTGTAGGAAATGTTGACAAAATGAATAAACATGTGAAATATTGGATACCTTTTATTCAATTGGATTAAAACGCCTTCAGAATGTGTGCACAGATAGTCTGGACTTAGACTTGTGTTATCAGTTTTTCCTTCACGCTTTGGGAGCACCGGTGGAAAAGTTCTACTCGTGTGCCACTGATATCTGCAGTTGAAAACACTTTTTACAATCATATAAATACTGAATTCATTCATTCATTCCTACCATTGATTTGAGAAAACCTTTAATAAAACGTTTATTTTCTTTGCATTTGTTTTATTCACTATTTGAAGAAAATACTTACTCAACTAAAAAGACATGGATTATATTGAAATGAATAATAATTACATCAATGAAGACGATGTCGTAAACGAGAAATGTTGTCGAAATTCTGTACGAATGGCTAAAAAAGTGAAGAAAACTGAAGACATTGTTTGCAAAGAATTGCTTAAAAGTCTTCTCTTATTATCTCTTTTGGACAAAAAGTCAACTGAAAAACAAAATCATTTGAATTCATTGAACAAACAATTGATGTCTAAAACAAAACTAATGAATTTTATTAACGATCTGAAGACCAACAAAACGTCTGATGAAGAAGAAGATGATTATTGCAGTCGAAAAACACCACTCATTGAAGACTTCCTGCCCTCTGAGGAGAAACAGACCTATTCCTCAATGTCTTTCGGCGATAACTGGAATGACTCTGAGCTTAACTACTATAACAAAGAGATTACTAACGACAGGATTTGATTGAATAATGTTTTTCACAGAAATATTTGAAAATATTTTGTAAATAATTTTTAAAAAGATTTAATTTTTGATCATTTATTGTGTTTAAAACAAATACTCAAATATTTTGTATATATTTTCTTTAAATTTAATTTATTTTCATTAAAAATCTGTTTTGAATTCATATCAAAATTGACGGAAAATTTTTATTTCAAAACAAGTTTTTATGCAAATTATAAATATTTTCATAATTTTAATCAAAATATGAATTGAAATGAAAATATAAATGAGTAATAAATTACTGAAGTTTTTCGAAGACTTTTATTTTTCAGATAATTTGTTACTATTTTTAGTGAATTTACAAAACCTTTTCCAAACATTAATTTCATTAATTATAATAAAATTGAATTTTATTGATAACTAAATTACAAAATAAATAAAATATTTTTGATGTGAACTATAAATGCAATATTTTTGCCGCAAATTCTCTGAAATTCATTTGAAGTCTTGTAAAGGTTTTATAAATAAACAGTAGATGTTATTAAATGTAATAAAACAAGAGATGAATCAAACTTTTAATTCAGTTTTTATATAAAGTTAATTTATTTGATCATCATTATGACCAATTATAAACCCCATGTCAATTCAATATTGCACAGTTCAAATTAATAATTTATCAGACAATATAAGAAAATTCAAATATTGATAAAACATTTTAAATCTCGCATTAATATGAGAATTCTTTAATAAAACAGTCTTTCCATTACTAATCTCATCCATAATTGAATCTAATATCAGATTATGAGAAGACCAGGTATCTATCTATTGCACAAATATAATACAAATTTTACGAAAACAGTAATGAATTTATTATTAATCCTTTTTATTGTGAAATTTGAATAATTTTGAGGAAAAATACAAACATTATTATAATTACCTGTAAATTGAAATAAATATTTAATATTTAGAATCAAATAATTGTTAAATAAATAAATACTTCATAAAAGTGTTTGTAATCCAAAAATATCAATGAATAGCAAGAAAATCCAATTTTGTTTTCACTTAATTTCTCAATCAATGAAATCAACTAAAGGTTTGAGAAATAAAAATATGATTTTCACAAAAAAATGTTTAATATTTACCTTAAGTTTGTAATTGAGTTGAGTATTAGGTTTGGATACAAATAATTGATTTAAAAGTTTATACGATTTCTTCGTTTCATAATTCAGTTGCGAAGCAATTGTTTGAAGTATTATGAAAATAACAAATAACATAAGACTCCCATATAATAATGCAATTGAAATGAACATTGGTGCTTTACTATATAGAAATGTATATAAAAAGAAATCTACCAGGAATAGAGTGCATACTACGTAAACCAATAGATATTTTGACCAAAAGTTATCATTAGTATCTGAAATCTCTTTATGTATTGAATGGATTTTGTTTATAATATTTATTGAAAAAAGCATTTTATTTTTGCTTTTAATTAAATTTTGAATTTCATTATTACTGCCAATGATTTTGATTTTCAAATAAACACATATTATGTAAAAGTAAATATTCAAACAAAGTAAAAATTTTGTGATAATATACCCACAAATCGGAACATTTAATGTCCAAGGAATTGATATAAATATAAAATAATACACATTTGTAGTTTGAACAAGGAGAATTGAAGAAATAATGAGTCCAATAAAGGGATTAATCTTTGAAATTATTTCTATAGAAATGAATAATAGTTTTGATGTTTTCAACAATTGTTTCACTTCTTCTGCATTTGTTATTCCAATACTTTCGGGCGAAACCAAACCAGACATCAATTCAAATGGTTTTAAATACAAAGGTCTTATATTTTTAAAATAATTCCAGTAATTAATGAATTGTGAAAATAATATATAAAAAATAACAAAAACTAAAAAACAATTGAAATGAAATTTAATTCCTAAAAAGTGGGGGAAATCTCCAATAAATAGATAAAACATATCATCCTTTTCCTCAAACATTAGTGCAAAACAACAACGAATTAAATTAATTATAAAAATCAATGAAATAGCAAAAGGATTAAAAAATTTGCTCCGATTTTCATCACTAAATCTAAACAAGGAGATCCCATATTTATATAAATGAGTACCAGAAGTATTGATGATTAGATGCTTCGGCAGTTTTTCATTAATATTTACCCAGGGTAATTTATCCATTTAATCGAAAATTAAGATATGTATGAAAAGCCCAAAAATATCAAAACTGTAATTTATTTTCAAATCAAATCCACTGTTAATTTTGTTGTAAACAATATTCAAATATTCAAAGTGTTTTCAAAACGACTCTTTAATAATGATTTGAAATTCATTTATTTATAATTTATTGAAAAATCAATATGATAAATTAAGAAAGATCATTAATTCTGTTTTCATTAAACTATTAAATCATTTTAAATATAATTTTTATTGATTTTATCTTCAATTCATTAAAATATAAATATTTATTTAAATTTCATTATGTATTTGAATGCAGTATTATGTCTAAGATATTGATTCAAATTTTGAGTGAAACAAATTTAATGTTTAATTTAATGGTTGAAAAAATACTTATTTAAGTTTTAGATAAATATATTTAAAACACATAAATTTTAACAAAACATAACATAATTGACATTATAATGGCATTACATTTTTATTTGTTGAAACACTGTCTCATTGTAATAGCAATTACAAGCAAAATAAAGATCCATCATCATTTTCATTATTATTAACTAATAAATATAGAAATTCAAGTTTTGTTTTTGTCAAAACAGTAAATATATTGATATTTGATATAAAGATGATGTTTATGTCATATCTTAAATGTTTGAGTAAAATAAATGTTTCATAAAATGAAAACAAATAAAGTATTACTAAATAATTTATTTTTTAAATCAGTTGACAATCATTTGTATAAAAACGGTTTATGTCTTCAAAAATCAATACAATATTAAAAGAGTTTTTTTTCCAAAAACCAATTATTGTTTTCATTATAAATATTTTAAGTTTACTTTTAATTAGTATTATTGTAAATGTGTTACAAAGCGATGAAAATTTAAAAAATTTAGTATATTTTGGAGATTTTTCTTATTTTTTAGAAATTAGAGTTGAATTCAATATAACAATGATTTTATATAACATTTCTCATTATTGTACAAAATTTAATGATTTATTTCAACAATTACAAGAATGACATAGTTTTAAATACAATACAATTTAGTCTTGGATTTGGGTTTACTTGATGCTAACATTATTAGTTTGTATTTTCAATTGTACAGGATATAAAACTAAACGTGCTATAACTAAACTTTTATCACCTATTAATAATGTTTTTATCTTGTTCAATTTATTTTATTTTCTTATATTGACATAGCTGAAATCTTCAATTGGAACTGGTGAACCCAATAAACTAATCAGAATACTATTGTTATAAAACTATTTATAACATTGAAACACAAAAACTATTTAATATTATCTGAAAGTCAATAAAAAGTAACAGAAATTGTGTGAATAATAAAACATATAATTAGTCTTAAAGTCTTTTTCATTGCTTTTATTCTGAATTTTATTTTATTTTAAAATTTTGTGTGAATTGAAACCAAAATTGATTTATGGGTTCAATGGTAAGCCATTTAACACTAAAATGGTATTCAATCGATGGATTTCAAGTCGTCTAAGGATTGGTATTATGGGAATGACTGCCTGTAGTCTACTCTACTGTTTAAGAGTGAATCTAAGTGTGGCTATCGTTGCGATGGTTATCAATAACCAAACTGTGTTTAATGACAACCACCCAATCGATTGGTGCGAATCCTATGCCAATAACGTCACGAGCGATGAATTAGTAAATTAATTGAGTGTTTCATAAAAGCATTGAATTGTTTTGCAAATAACTTATCATTTGTTTAGACGAGGGGTCAGTTTAAATGGAGTGAACAAATTCAGGGCATTATTTTAGGCGCTTATTATTATGGCTTTACTGCAACACAAATCACTGGAGGATTACTGACTGAGAGGTTTGGGGCCAAATGGGTTTGTGGGTTAGGAATATCCATACCGGCCATTGCCAATGCACTCTCACCCCTGGCCGCTGACCATCACTATGGTCTACTGATAGTGATTCGTGTAATTATCGGTGCATTTCATGGTTTAGTGCATTCATCGCTGTTTTCAATGTATGCCAAATGGTTTCCACTTCAAGAGAGAGCGATAGCCATCGCCGCCACACAGTTTGGGGGTAATATCGGTGCAGTCTTTATGTCACCGATGGCCGGGTATCTGAGCAGTAGGAGTGTCGCTGGGGGTTGGCCTATGGTTTTCTATGTGTCGAGTCTTATTCACATTATTTGGTTAATCTTTTGGTGGTATTCCGCACACGACTCACCCAAAGATGACAGGGGTATTGATCCTGAAGAGCACCTGTATATTCTGCAGAACACCAGCTCTCAAATTACAAAAGTAATTATAAATAATAGTTACAATGTTTTTGTTATAACAATATTTATGATAATAAATTTACCAGAGCTCAGCACCGATACCCTGGAAGTCTATACTAACCTCTCCCGTAGTCTATGCCTCAGTATTGGCCAAAACCAGTGGAATGTTTGGATACCATGTGCTGTCAACAAACCTGCCCTCATATTTCAATGCTATTTTCAATGTCAGGATCACTGAGACTGGACTCTTCACTTCACTCATGTACTTAGCCATCGGTATAACTCTGATGAGCGCCGGACCCCTGTCCACACTTATGATCAATAGGACCCGATTTAGTCGAACAAGGATTAGAAAGATATTTCAATTAATTGGTTATTTCTTTCAACAATTTATACAGTGTTTTAAATAATCTATTATATGTTAATCACTATAGCACTGGTAGGACCGGCCGTATGTCTGATAATATTGCCATTAGTTGGCTGTGATTTAATAGCAGTGATTATATTAGTGGTGCTATCGATGTGTTTATATGGATGTATAACAGGTGGAGAATATCCAATAATTCCTGAATATGCACCTGAATTCACAGGAGTAGTGTTCGGATTCACAAACACCTTGGCCTCTAGTATGGGCTTCTTGGCCCCTATTATTGTGGGACAGATACTCGGTTCAGATTATTCAATTGAATTACAAAATGTAATGTTTGACTAAATTTTATAACTAATTAATGATATTTAATGAAAACCCAAAGACAGGAACGCGTAAGAAGTGGAATGTAGTCTTCTATACGACCGCAGGATTTTACTTATTGGGTGCTCTGGTCTTCGAGTTTTTCAGTTCCGCTGAACGTCAACCCTGGGCTAAGATAGACGTCACCGACAATAACAGCATTGAAATCAATGACTTTATTACTCAAAACCGTAATTCAAAGAAATTAGAAATCAATGAAAAGACAACTTCTTTCACAAAAAAGAGTTTCTTTTCTCGACATAAATATAAGTCTAAACCTATTGACACACAAACCCAGGAATGGATTCACTTTAAGAGAAATCATTTTGTTTATTGAAACTAATTTTCAATTTATATTGATAAAATAATTAGCAAGAAAAAATTCAGATGTTGTGTAAATGAGCATGTCACTTTATTGAAAGGAAATGTTTTATTCTGATAAAGGATTTCTAAGTAAATATTGAAACAATATTTTCAAACAATTTAATTGTGATTTTTATTATCAAAATCATTATGTTTTTGAATATAAATTAAATTTTGACCAAATATTTGTACAAAAACTCTATTTTTTTTATAAAATTATTGTCCAATCCTTTGAGGTTTGGATTAATAATGTTTTGCAAACAAATCTGTTTTTCACTGATAATAATATTCAACAATATTTTCTATAAAATACTTAATTCTGGTTTTGTTTTCGCAAGAGTTTAACGTTTAGTGTCTGTCAGTTGTGGTTCACCTATTGATTGCCACAAATTGTATAAGACTTTAGCACTTGATTATCAGATAGTTTTCAATTTTACTCCTTTAGTAAGAGAGTAGCAACTGATCCGGGAGTTTACAGTGAATGTAAAATTTTGTCAGTTTTATGATTGTTTGTTATAATTATCCATAACTTGAAAAATGTTTGAATTTGTTTCCAAAGCTTTACATAATTTAAATAAATTAAACAAATTGCTTGAATACCTTCAAAGCACACCCAAGTGCTCAATAATATTGATTTATTTCGCAATACTTATCGACAATCTATTGCTTACATCAGTCGGTGAGTGAATGAAAACTTTACAATATATTTGACAACTGTTTCAATATGTGATGCTTTAGTGCCAGTAATTCCCGATTATTTAAATAAATTGATGAACACTTCATACGATTCCATGTCTTCATCGATACCGATGTTAAGAGGATTAGTGACCACAAACATAACTAAAACCAATAAAACCCTTAATTATAATCTGCTTTCAGTTCATTCAAACACTTTATTTGATGACCAAAACGGAAGAATCGGTTTTCTTCTGTCGACGAAAGCATTCATTCAATTGATTTGCAATTTCTTTGTCAGTTCTGTAATCAATAGATTTGGTTATGAAATGACACAAATATTTGGTTCAATCGTGTTATTGCTTTCATCTCTATGTGAGTCACAAATATATTCACTCTTTTCTATTGAAATTAATTTTATTTATAATAAAATGGTTTTCAAAATTTGAAAGTATATTCAATGGGAGAGTCATTCAGTATGTTACTGATTCCCAGATGTATCCAGGGCATTGCATCGGCTTTCATCACAGTCTCTGGTGAGTAAATAAATAACAAAATTAATCATGGTATAAAATAATTAAACAATTGTTTTGTTAAAGGGATGGCAATGATTGCTAATATGTTTCCAAAACAGGAGACAAGAAGTGCAGTAATGGGGTTCACATTGGGAGGTATGGCTATTGGGGTTTTGGTGGGCTATCCCTTTGGTAGCTTTACGTATCAATTTTTGGGAAAGTCGGCCCCTTTTCTCATCATCTCATTCCTCGTATTCCTATTAATCGGTTTGTATTAAAGAGTTTATGTTTTCTTTGTATTGTTTATTGAATTCAAACTGTTTTACCCAAAAGTGTGTCAAATACTGACATTCAATTGGACATTGAGTGCCGGAACCGCTATTTATGACATCACTTTCATTAAACTCTTGTCCGACAAATATATTCTCGTTTCAATCGGTAATCAAATTGTTTTCAAAGAAATTGATTGAAAACTAATTGTTTTTATGACTGAAAGGAATGATAGGAATATCGACGACATCTATGTCTATATTAGAGTCATGTCTACCCCTTTGGCTCATTGAAAATATGAACCCAACCCCTGAGAAATGGCAATTAGGTTTGGCCTACACTTCAATCACTTACTATTAATGCTCGCACTGTTATATTAGGCACAGTATTTATTCCTGATAGCATTGGATACCTTATTGGCACCAATTTTTTGATATCCTGTCTCTCAAATAAGACGGAAAGGTATTTACATTCAGTCTATTGTTTGGCTATTTTTATAAAATATCAAATAAATGCACGAAAAGATGGGTTACCGCGATGTCATCGCTTGCATTGGTTGGTGTCAGTGCTATAGCCATACCAATGGCAACAAATATAAGTCATCTTATTTTCCCTCATTTTGGTTTGGGGTTAGGAATCGGTAATCATTTGTTAAATTAATTTTAAATTATATTGAATTAAAATGAATTGAACCCAAACTGAAGGCACAATAGACGCCGCGATTATGCCTTATTTGGCAAATATAGTCGACACTAAGTTTTTCACACTTTATGGCAGTGTTTATGCCATCGCACAGACGGCTGTGTGTTTGGCCTATGCTTTAGGTCCTCTAATCAGTGGTCAGTTAATTAAGTTTGGATTGGATTTCACGGATATTATAAGAATTGTCGGACTTTTGAATCTAATTTATTGTCCCTTTTGTCTGCTTTTGAGAAATGTTTCACTGATTGACAAAAACGATGAGAAAGTGAGTAAATAATTAATTTTATGTACATTTCAAGGGTTTTATTGAATTTATTTTAATCTTATCTTAAATTTCCAAGGTTAAATATATTGCAATTTTCTTACGAAATGATTTTTAGATTAACAGGGAGTTAATGAAAATTACTTAAGACTTAAGCTTTTGATTTGATTTTAAGGAAAGAGTTTAAATAAATTTTAGATTTAATTAATATTCAATTAAAGTATAATTGATTTGACTCTCATTTCAGATAAATATTAATGAAAACGACTTAAACCCTGATTATTCAACGATTGGTACAAATGTTACAAATTTTGTGCCGTTTATTAATGATGACTAGTTTTGACTACTAATTAATACAATGTTATACCCCTTACAGACATTCTTTCACTTTTCTTCACATTTAATATCGCAGTTGTTTTAGATCTCTTATCTATAGATTCTTAGTGCAGTGTCATTAGAGTATCCAAGTTTATTTAACCGACAATTATTAATAATAATCATGTCTATATTAATAACTCAATTGTACTTCATATTCTTAAAACTATTTAAAAGATCACCTTGTAATTTTATTATAAATAAACTCATATTAATTTTGGTATTGATCGAGATATACTAGGTATTAAAATATATCTTGATGAATAATATTTAGAATATAAAGTTGTACATTCCAATGTTCATCGCATTTAATATCTATTAATTAATTATTGATTAGATTTTGTCATTTAATCGATGCAATGAAATGTCAACACAAAGTAGATCTCTGGACCGGTTGTCAAAATTCTGGTGCAAACTCAGACACATTATGCTGTACTGAGTACAGTGTACTCAATGGTATCCCTATATTGTTATTTAGTTTCTGAAGTCCACTAAATATGTAAATGAATTGATGTTAACTAAAGATAAATATATTTAAGCTCCAGATCATATGATACAACAACTCATTCAGTTTTTGCTCAAAACACGAAAAAATCAATTTATACTCAGATTATAAAGAAATTAATACAAAAACAAATGATTTGAAACAAAGATAGAGATTATTTGTGACATAAAAAACATTTCAAAACAATATTTCATAAATAATAGGAAATTATAACAAAAAATATGATTTTATGCAAAGGAAGGGCACTTTGTTTTAG
>JAQGAT010001334.1:0-15298 GCA_034687845.1 Pantelozetes paolii
CATTAAATATCCAATCATTACAACAATTGAATAGCAATTCAATAGTTATTTATTTGTCTTAAAATACATTAATTATAATCAAAATCAATCATAAATTCAGTTAAAGGACACAAATATTGATATTTTCTGGTCATTCAGGTCTTAAGCAATAGATTTACACCACTTTTCACTCAATACTCGTCACTCGAGTCGTCAGACGAGTTCAGTGTAGATGTAGTGGTATTTCGCTGTCAGTGCTGTGTAAGAGCTCTGTAGTATAATAACCCAGATTTGGTGCACAACCACCACCACTACAACCCAAACCTAACCCAACCCAACATCCCATCGGTTCTCCATTTATACCATGTTTTGCATTAAAAATCATTAATTTTCAGAATTTATAAACAATTTGTTGTAAAATAAAATGAAAACACATTTTAGACACTGTTTTGCACTTCAATTGAATCTCAATTATGCAATGTTTGGGTTCAACGCATTACCCGTGGGTTGGGTTGGGATCACATGTCGGGTACTATACCTGTGCTAATACTAAAAGCTATTACTTCTTATTCCGTTTCCACATAAAAGCATCTTTGTCAATTTGTCAATTGATTAGTCCGTCGGGTATGGGTTATAATGAGATGTCGGGTAATGTGCATACCTTGGACTAATCAGGGGTAGTTGGACTAAGCAGGGGTAGTTGGAAATGTGATGCCAAGCAAAGCCATAGGCCCTGTATTGCGCACAATTGATAACCTATTGAATTTGGGCCGATATATAGGGGAAAGCACTGCAGCTGCCAGTGCTCTGTGAGAGGGGTTGGAAAGTTGCTTGGAGTGGACGCATGCGTGCACTGCGTGTACATTGAGTTGAGAGGGGGGTTGAGGTGTATGTGATGTAAGAGCCTGTGATCTTGACTGAGACGGCACTCAATGTTTGGTCTGTTGTGTGAGTGAAGGCATTGAACACTACATTTATATTACATTTTTTCAAAGTCTAAAAACATTTAAAAGATTTTATTAATAAAAAAATCAATCAATTATTCAATTCCTGTATATATTATGTGTTAATCACGTGATTAAAGAGCCATAGGTTTGGACTTAATGTCCAAAACATTGACTTTTGTTTAATTGAAATCATTTGAACCCAAAACACATCAAAAGGTATTTTAATTTCAAACACTTTTCACTTTATTTTGTTATTATTTTCAATACATTTCTTAAACTTTACTTTTATTTTAACTTTTATTCAAAATTTTGTGCATTTTTTGTCATTATTTTCATTATTTTTATCAAAATATTGATTGAAATGTGTTTTCAATGAATGAAAGGGAAAGTTATGTTAAAACACAAAACACATTGAAATTCACTTTCGCTTAAGATTTTGGTGAAAATAATTTCAAAATTTATTCAATGCTTGAAATAATTGTTTTATTTTTTGTCATTAATTGTGAAAAATTGGTTCAAATTATTGTTAAGACAATTGTGTTTACATTTGTATTGATATTTAAACAAATGTTAAAATATATTTCAAATATATTTTACTTTTTATAATTTTTTTTTCATTTATTTGATCTTAAATTCAATTATTGTTTGATTTGATTGACATTTATTCAAATATTTATACAAAATATCATTGAATTATCAAACGATTTGAATATTATTTAAGTTTTGTATTGTATTTACACTTGTACAGTTTTATTGTTATCAATACTAAGCACTGGTATGCAATCAAACCATTGGTTTCATTGATATTTTGATAAATTATTGTAAAATCAATGACTTTTAAACCCAATGATAAACTAAACGCAAAAATTAATGCCTTATTTAAGTCTACATGAAATGCATTCACTGTTTATGTGTTTCTCGTATTTCAAGTCATTTAATATTTATTACAATTAATACTCAAATAATAACTAATAATAAACAAACTGTTTATTGATTTCATAACTTTTGGATATTTTTCAAATGTGTTTAGACTTTCAATGAATTGATGAAAATATTTAATACTTTGAATGCTTTTAAACTTTGAATCAATAATTGGTTTTAATCTGAGGCCTAGTGTTAGCCAATAGTCTCTCTTAACATACATTCAATGTTGTAATAAATGTGTTAATTCTCAGTCAGTATTACAGTAGAGATGATGTTGTGATCCATAACTGAGAACTGGTTTTCGCTTTTTTCCCTCATTTCTGAAGCAAATGATTACTCAAACAGAAATTTAGTGAAATTTTTTTGAGTCAATCACTAATTATTTTAATAAATATTTTCATTGAAATTAATAAATTGATTGCAAAATTAAAATCTCAATGAATTTACTTTCAAAAGAGTATTGACTCAAAGACCGAGTTATTAAGCAATTGATTGTATTTTTTTCAAATAATTTCCTCCAAACCTATGCTTGGGTTTAAAAATTGTGAATACATTTCAATACTTAAGACATTTGGCGTTTAAAACGATATTTTTGGTCACAAATGCACTGATTTTTCATATTTTGCTTTTCAAGTAAAAGTAATATTTGTGTTATGAATACAAACTTAAGTATAGTATAGAAGGACTTATTCTCTGACACTGTGTTAGTGGAGATCCAGTGGTCTCTCATTTGGTGTCTACCCTCACAGCAGATGTTAAAAGCAAAATATGATCGGAAGAATGGACAGCAACACAGCCTTAGTCTCCCACCGGTCTGTCCAACACTAAGCTCAGGCACATATAATACATTCATTGCTTGCTTTCAATAAGTTCTCAAATCTTTTCTTTGAATTTCTTTGTTTGAAAAATATTCCACAAATTAATAGTGAATTCAAACTCTGGACTCAAATCTCGTTCACATTTTTATTACAATTTATACTTCTATTGGTTTTAACGCACAAATGATAGCTCTTTATACATACAGTAATTGCATTTCTCAGGGGTTCTAATTATAAAATGGATGACTTTGATGATATACCCCTTAGGGGTAAATATTTGTGTTCAAAAAGTGTACATTTATTCAACATTCGGTTCATTTGAGTTTGACTTTCATTTCATTCAACAGTTTTTTCCTATAAAATGAAAATAATTTTTGTTAAATAGTATTAAATTTAATAAACTTTAATCCAATGTCTGTTTCAACTGAAATGAGCCTTCATTTCGGGTCATAAATGATTTTCTTTTGATTTGAGGAAAATATTAAATAATTTGTAAAAACCCTGATTAGTCTAACATTTACCTAATAGTCGACACATAACCCCTAAAACACTGGAAAGACTTTATTTGTTGAATTCATTCCTATATTTTTAGTGCAATAAAACTTTGGATAATTTCCATCTGTTTTTAGTTTATATTTATTATTAGACTCAAACACTTGTGTAAAATGTGAAAAACCCATCCATTAAACAAGGTTTGGCTAACTATGGCTTATATGAGACAAAACTCATGACTGAAAAAGTATTTTTTAAATTAATTATTTGAACATATTTTCGGTGTTTTTCATTTATTTCTATTGATTTCTACAAAAATATATTAATTTTTAAACATATTTTGTCTTAAATTGTGATTAAATGACTATTTTTTCAAAATAATGGGTTTTTGTTGTTTTTTCGATGCATTTTAATTATTGAATGATAATTGCGATAAATATTGCCATTAATTGAAAGGCATTTGAATTTAGTTTCAATGATTGAATAGATTTTTATAACGTTTAGTGAAAATAATTGCAAAATAAATAAACGCCACTTCTCTTGGAGTAGAGCACAGGCAGAGCACAGCCAGAGAAGGGCCTAATTTGTGGAGTCGACCTCAATTCACACAAACATTTGTAGGTCGACACAAATTAATGCATTTATCGGCACTAATAGTTACGCACAGTTATGTCAGCACACATTCAATCGTTTGTTTGACTTTTTATATACTTTTGTGCCTCAAGTCTTGTCTTATGAATGTTTAGACCAGGGGTGGCCTAAAAGGGAATTAACTTTAAAATCTTGAATCCTGGGCTCAGACATCCCTGTCCTTTACTTTTACAGTAATACCTGATCTGAATTGAAAAATCATTGAAAGTAATCCCAATGGTGGCACCCATTCCCCCCATTCCCAACTAATCTTGGTCTCAATCAATAGCTATCTATATATTTAAGCGTAAATTTATTTTTCTTGAAATTGAATTAATTTTTGAAATGATTTGCAAATCATCTGAAGATAAGTTCAATAATAATAAATCAAACGTTGAATTAAGAAATGAAATGCTTTTCGAAACAAAAATTATTGATTTAGTAATGAATTCAATCACTTATTAATGATTTTCAAAAATATATATTAATGACAAATGAAATATAACTTTATTTAAGGGGTATATCAGACACATCTTCGCCTACACTTATCCTGAACACTTAATATTCTCTCTGAATTCTAAGGGGTATTAGTCTAAAGATACTAAAAATAAATTTCATTTCAATTATTTTATTTTATTTTTTGCTTAAAAGAAGAAAAATTAAAAAATTTTAATGATTTTAATGAGAAATAGATTTTATATTACATAAACTTGAATAAAGAAAAAAAGTAATAAAGGGGTGAATAGTTTGGGAGAAAAGTGAAAATAAATGTTTTGAAGGAAAGGCAACCGAAATGACGTATACTTTATATTAGCAGCGGTTGTTTGGGTGGAAACCTATTTGCAGCTCAGCCTTAATTATTATGCCATAGAATGATACGCCAAGAGGTGTATACAAAAAGTACGTACAAAGTCTCAGTTACCCCCTCTTTATAGTTTTGGTTAATTACATGGTATCTGAAAATATAAATTAGAAAAAGAGAGGAATTTTTAATTAAAGTTTAGATAAGTCTTAATATAAGTCTATAAATGACTTAATATATGACTTTTGGTTGCATTTTGTATACATTTGTAAAACACCTGAATATCTGAGACTCACCACTGCGTGCATGTTTGCAGTCAACTGTATAATTGTAAAGTCAGGGGCATTTTCATCGTGATGTGCTAAACACGAGCCTATGTCTGAGTGGAAGATTAAAATTAAGCAATGTAATGTAATGTAATGTGATTTTGTTTTATGGATATTTCTTCCTTTACTTTGATTGCAACACATATTTAGTATTAATACTGAATTGAATTCAATTCGTGCTTCACTGCAGCTGTCCTTCAGCTCAGACTTGCATTCAATTAAATGAAAACTATTTTTAATTCACTTTCAATACAATTATTATTTCATTTTTTGGTCAGAAATTCAATGAGTTTTTCATATAAATGACGAATAATTATAATTAATGTTTTGAATATCCAATGTCAGTACAGTTGGTAATGAGATGTCTTTGAAATTGCGGTTCATTTCTTGTGCAGTATATTATTGTGTGATCTTGGTCAATAGTTTGTCCAAACTTTCTACCATTCCTTCGATAATTTGTTAGTCATTTTAGTTATTCATTGAATGCATGACTTGAAGAAAATTCAAGTTATATTAGAAGCGAGTAATCCTTAGATCGAGTTATTCATGCCTTCTATACCAGTGCTCTGATATGATAGCATCGGCCCACAGACTCGACGATAGCGTTTGATTGAGTGAACTCAAGGACACATTTAATTGAACATCTATTCCAAGGACATGAGAAATGGTAGTTAAGTTGGATTTGTGTATAAATTGGTTGGAATGGTATATAAATGGCAAATATGTTATAAATGGAGACAATAGTTAATGCCTTATGACTGCAGCAGAAGAGGGTTTGGGTTTGGGTTGGAATGGTTTCAGTACTGAAGTCATCGAAATCACATTTCAGTCACTCATTATTTACAACTATTTTTATGTTAAGTCATTCCCTTTAAAACCAAATCTATTTTTATTACCCTTTAGTTCAACCAATACTTGCATTGGCTTTCAATTGTGTTCACAATCTCTGCATTAATTATTGTAATCAGAAATGACATTGAATTTTGATTTTATAGATATATATTCACAGCAAAAAAAAATTGACAACAAATTGTGTTTACGTAATAACCCTTTGAAAGCATTTATTCATCACTTGTATTGAATCCAAGTTTTGAAGCATTTAATAGTTTTATGTATTTTTTGCAACAAATGTCTGATTGATTGAGATTTAAGTCATTTTATAGATCCGTAAAAATTAAAATCAGTTTTCATTTCAATAATTCCCAACTTATTTGACATTTCATCGTTTATTTGATATAATTTTTGCTTATTTTTATTTATTTCAATGAAAATTGATTTGAATTTCATTGAAGTTTATATATTTTACTACCGGTCCACCAGTAGAGCGCCGGTATGTTTTCATTATTGTGAGCGAACATCCGATGCACTTATAACGTGAATCAAGTTTTTAACATTTGGTGACCACATGTTCGCTGCAAACCATTCATAAAAAAAATGAAAGCGCTTTGTGTTTGTGTCCCACTCTCTAAGTCCTGAACTTTATGTGTGCGAGTATTTGGGAGAGAGAGCATAGAGCACAGGGAGCCCTGCTGTATGAACCTGTGTCCTTGACCGTGAGCCCCGACCTGTGTGTTGGATATAGTCTTCCTCTTCGGGTCTGTCATTCTTCCGGCTTTTGCTCCCATTCTGGCTGTTCTCAGCTCTGCTCTCAGTTGTAGTGAACTGTACTCTTACTAACTGTACTCTACTCTAGATATTGTGTTTGAGAGGACAGTAGGGTATTGTAAGGAATGGTTCCCTCTTTTCATAATTTCTAGACTTTTTCACTTAATTTTAGTGAAGTTATAGTGAAATGAAAGCCAAAGAGTCTGTCAGTGAATTGATTTGCAATACATCATAGGTTACAAGAAATATATTGTATCCAAACGGCAATACCGGCGCCGATGACCAGACCTGTCATTACATCTATTATTAACATTTTTGCTCATTTTTAATAAATCCATAAATAAGGCCTTACATCCCATTCCCCAGATCTGGTGCCAACACACCTTGTATTGAGTGATGCTATGTATTAATGATTTCTCTTATAATTCAATGAAAACAGACTTAAGAATAGAAACATATATTTCGGATGTCTTTACAAAACCATTTGATATTTAATTCAATTTTGTCTTTCAGTCAACAGTTATTCGCATAAAAATATAGTGACTTTCAAAGAGTCAGTTCATTAGCACTGTTAGTATTGCCTCGTTTTGGCGACAACAAACTTGGCTGTGCTTTCAAAAATGCATTGCTTTTATCCAAACCACATATTGCTTATAAAAAATGCCTTTCCTTTTATACACCACAACATTCAAGGACTTAATTTAAATTTATAAAAGTTTTAATAAATAATAATTTGTTTTATTTGTGCCAAACGTTTGTGACATCCGATAAATATATTGCTTTCACTCAACAGACTCTTAACTAATGTTTAATTTTTTCATCATTTCGTGAATCGATTGAAGAATTCTTGAAAACATTTGCAAACATTTTATTTAAATTTTTTCAAACGATAATAACATTAGAAATACAGTATTCACTGCATTATAAAAGCTACTCATCCTCTGAGGAAATGTACAAAAAAACTAAGCACTTATACATCGCATGAATTCTTAAACTGAGAAATGATTTTGAAATTGGTTTTAATTAAATTCAAAATTAATTATTATCTTTAAAATGTCTTTAATTTGAATCCATGTCATGCTTTGAATAAACCTATGCATCAAATGATTGATTGAAAAATCATTTTTAATTAATTTTGGTTTAAATTATCTAAAAATTCTTATTTTTTATTTAAAAGACATTACTTTTACACAAAAATGAAATGAAATGATAAGTCATTGATAGCTATTTGTCTAACATTTGATTTTAACATTATTTTTGGTCACTTTGTGTTATCTTAACGAACGATGACATCAAATATTTTTTATTAAATCTCTTGAATCAGTATTTCAAGTGTTTTTCAGTTTTATATATACAATAGTTTATTGTCGTATGAATTGCACAAAACATTTAGACTTTTTCATTGCATTTGAAGACAAGCCATAAAAAGGGACTTTAAATCCTCAAAGAGTTTGATTGCTTTTATCACAAATAATATAAATAACAGTTCAGTAATGATATGCAACACAAGTAACACAAGTCTCAGTGGTTTAACAGTTTTTTTTATTTTTTTTCATTTAAGGGGAGATTTATTTATTTGACGTTCAAATACCAGCGAATAAAGAGTTTTTCACATTTGAAATGAGATTCAATTATATATTGAGTGATGTCTATCCTTGAGATGTATTTGAATGGGTTATACACCCCCTCCAGCCATCACTGTATGAACGCATTCAGGGCCACAATATTGCAATATTTGTACGCTTTTATCGATATCTCTTCACAAACATTGTTATCATAAACCAAATGCCTGTTCTGTGCTCTCAGTCGCCGACAACGAAGGGCTCAAATGTTTTGTTATCTGAGTTATAGTGATATACAAAGTATATAATAATCTCTTGTTTTGCCCTTTGATTAAACATAACATAATGTAATCAATGAATGGTTTCTGTTATGTTATCTTTGATTTTTCATTCACTTCAAGGTTGTGACCCAACTCTGGTGACCGATAATAGCAGTGCTGTTTTGTTACCTTTAATGCAACAGTAATGCCATTATTAATGGCAAATATTGTTTGCTTTACACCTGTTCTTCAATTCTTACCAATTTTTCATCCATTTTTCTGTCAGTACTAACCCTTTGTCTAAACCTTTTTGTAATTCAAATGTTTGAGTGTTTTGTATAAGTTATCCAAACATTAATTCATTCAATGCTTTCACGTCTTCTTTCATTAGTTTCTTAAACAAAACCTCATTTTTAAAAAAGTTGTGCTCAAGTAAAGTATAAGTGCGTCTGTTGTGCCCCATTCAAGGCTACCTGGGTATGTGGGTACAGCTCTTGCAGCTCTTGTCGTGTTGTTAAGGTTTAGGTGAAAGTGACTTATAATCACAATAAAGGTAAGGCCTGCCTGTGCGCCAACACTTTCAAAAGTAGTTTTAGTATTGCATAAAAAGTTGAATCATTAAAAAACCTGTTGAAAACCAGTTGTCCCTCAATTGCAGTGGCCATGAAAGCAACGCTCCGACTGGCCCTTACATTTCTGCTGCCTGTGCTGCACCAGTATTGGTAGGTGCAGTGAAATTGCAAATTTCCTTATGCACTGTGTATTGACTTAATATTACATGAAGTACTGTAACTCAAACACAATGACAACGATTGCAAACTGCGATCAAATTTCCCGAAAAGTGCCGTAAAATACTGTAGTCTTACAGCACTTACAAAACAACCTCTCCTTTCATTCAATCAATTGTTTAAACTCTAAGTTATATTAAATATTTCATATATAAGTCATGCAATTGATTGAAACAAAGGGGGGAACTAATCATACAAAATAAGGGGGTCTTTAAGCTTTCAATTTATTAAATGTCTAAAAGTTAGGGTTTTCTCAAAAGTGATACCAAATTTGGTTTTCCTATCGGTTTTGAAATTAATATTAATTTTTATCAAACAATCGATTCATTCGTTTATATTTGACATCTATTTAAGGATTTTTTTTCAATTAGTGTAACAATAATTCAAAACTTATTTATCATTACAATTATAAAAAGGGTTATAAAAACTATTATGCGATGACATTGAACACTGTATTTGCGAAATGCATTGAATATATATTTTTGTAAGATTTCCATAGAGTAGTAGTAATGCCTGTACTTTGTCTCCAAAAATATTGATGTTTTGTCCAAATGTTTGCATTGTTTTCACATTTTATTCAATTCTATACTTTGTATTGATTTCCGGTTGACTTGAAATGATGTTTAATACCTAAAAAATGTTGAATACCTGTCCTTGAATTTCATACAAGTCATATGATATTATGTTTCAACGCCTATGAACTCATTATTTTATTATTTTTAACTACCATTCCCTCACATAATAGGGTATTATTTTCATTGATTTATATTCACTGAATATTCTTAAAATGTTTACTCAAAGGGGTATTAATACTCGTTTGCACTTAAATAATGAGCATTTGAGTGAATTTCAGCTAAACTTGATTTAAGGCATAATTTCTCATCTTTTATGGCATTTTAACCATCGCTAGGCTTTTGGTGACAATAAGTATCGTAAAAATGATTCAGAATAAACAAAATTATATTTTCATTATATAATGTCTGCAAAGAGTTATTCAAAACTCAATATTTTATTTATTTTTTCTGTTTTAATGTTTTTTTCAGAATTTATTTGCACTAAAAATGTTGAAAAAATTGATTGAAAAACAAAAATCAAAACTATTTTAACATTTGTTTCTATTTTTAACAAAAATTATTTAAAAAATATATTTTCATTGATATTTCTAAGAATCAAAGGAAAAGGAAATGAGATTTGATTTTAGATTTGATGACATTGTGTTGTGATATTGATATACAGAAGACAACACCCCTTATAGACATTGATCTCCAAATACAGTTAATTCCAGGGGTTTTGTCGATACAGTGATTAAGTTTACAAAAAGACTAATTCTTTTGTCAATTAAAAGATATTTTTCAAATTCTATGTCATTACTGTCGTAACCATAGCAACAAAATTCCAAAAAGACTCGGATCACACCTTTCCACGGTTGATATCCCCTTACATAACCCTGTATTTTGCTATGTTCTCGCTAATTCTTTTCCAAATTATTAAAATACAATATTTGTTAGTTTTGTCACAAAATTATCGACAGTTTTCTGAAAAGCTTTTAAAGTTATTAAAAATAGTTTTAAAATATTTTTTTTAATCATTTTTTTGAAATTAATAGACAGATATATCGTTTGATCTGTTTTGACTTTGAGACCCTGACAATTTGATAAATGATTATTTATCATACATTTTAGGATTTAATAAATTAATTTAAATATCAATTAAATTGTATTAACTTTTCAATAAATATCACAAAATATTGAATTATATAATCGTTTTATAGAGTGTTTGATATTATTTTCAAAATCTTATAAAAGTTTTGAAAACGTTTTCATAAGAAATAAAATTATTTTAGTTTTAATGCATTTTTTTTACTTTCAATACAGCATTAGAGGTGACGTTAGTCTTACATCAGTTGTAGATTATGTTTGAGATTTTAAAATACTACGTGTGCTCTAAGGGAAGGGAGGGTTAGGGAATCGGATTTTGTTGTAATTGTTAGTACTGTACACAATATGTTGAGTGAATGGGCACTGGTGTGCGAAATACAAGACTTTTTATGTTTACTTACTATTTGTACAAAACCGATGTACAGGCAGTGAAAGGGATGTAAAACTCGTAAAAATGTGTAACTTTTTGTAATTTGAAAAATGAATGTTTAGTTTCATTTAAATGTCAATCAATTATTTGATATTAAAAATTATTTTAAAGATTATTCAAACAATTGTCTGAAAAATGCAATAATTTTTTCATCAAATATTATATAAATGACAAAAAATGTCATATATTTAGCATCAATTCAATTGGTTTTAGCCATTGCTGGCGAATATGTGATGCGATTGTGCGGAGAATTGTAATGCAAGTCAAATACCAGTGCGTTGGCCTTCATTGCCTACAATTGCACTGACATTAAGTAGAGTGTATGTCAACTCACAGTCCAAGTACTCGAGTCTCAGTGAGTTATAAACAGACTCAGACTGAATACACCGGTGCTATGAAAGCAAAAAAATATTTTTATATTAATTACTAATTATTATTGAAATAGATATCGATTTCCTAAACATCTATTAAAACCAACGAAATGTTAATGAAATTCAATATATTTTAACCAAATCTCTCTCTCTCTCTCTCTCTCTCTCTCTCTCTCTCTCTCTCCCTCTCTCTTTCATTAAATTTTTAAATGAAACAAAAGTTAATTAAAATTTTTATTATTCCTTCAGATAACGACTTTCCCCTCAAAATCAAATCGATTTATACTCTGAAAGAACCTTTGATTTTGTGAAAACCAAAACAGAAGTGAATTTTAAGTGATTTGTGTTTTTGTGACGAAAAGACAACTTTGACTGAAAAGCAATTGTTAGACAATGACCGCACAGTTATGATGGAAAGTGTGGTTAAAGAGAATGGTTTAGGATTGGGTCAACACCTATCGGCTCTCAACTTTGCAATGAAGCCAATGCTTATACCACAGACACCAAGAAATACAGTTAACGGTACGACACATGCAATGCATCATTCAATCCATTCGCGGTCATCTCCCGGCTCTCTATCGCCAAACCTACCCAGTATTGTGAAAGTAGAGCCACGACTTCCCAGTCCTTGTCTTAACTCAAACGCATTGAATGAATCGTATATTAAGAGCAATGGTTTGGGTCCGTCGGCCACCACTTCGGGTGCTATTAATAAAAGACTTCGATTAGACGACTCCAGTTCGTGGGGTATTATTCCCCCTTCACCCGGACAATTGTCCATCGGCTCACTGTCACCGCCGCCACTGATGAACGGACACAACCTGTCAAACATTGGACACAACGGTCTTTCACCCAATTCTTCCAGTTATGACTCCTTTAGTCCAAACGGTTTGTCATTTCATTCATTTCTTTACAATATTTGCGCGAATATTGAGTCAATCAATCAGTTCTTAGATTAATCACCAAAAAGGGGTTTAACTGACATTTAATTTGGTTTTAATTGGTTTTATATTTTCATTGAATTCAGGGTTGAATTTAAAATCGATTTATTTCTTAATATTTATTCAAAGGTTAAGTAATGAATGGATTTATTACTAAAAGATTGGATTTTCTTTGGATTTTATATATTTTTGTGAATAAAATAAGTTTTCTTTTTGTACTTATTTAAGGGTTTGTTAGCAAAAAGGGAAATGTATATCAATTCACAGTTAGTTTAACAATAGATTAAGTCTTAAAATATTTATTCATTTTATTTGTTTTAAATATTTGATTGAAATAACTGTCAAAGGATTCAGAGATGAGACAATCGATTGGCTTTTTTCAAACATTAATGTCTTTTATCGACCGATTATGACCTATATTTGGCATTCACTACATATTTCAGTCTTTCGGCAAACATTGCAATGAGTTATCAAAGGATTGTCTCAATTGAGGGCTTAATTAAAAAATAATTGTTAAACAATTGAATGATTGTCTGATTTGCTGTAAAATTAATGAAAGTTTAGCGGAATTTTGTTGAAACCCCGGGATATCTGATTCAATGAAATATTGTTTGTTTCGGAGAAAACATTATTTTTTTCTTTTTGTTCAAACATTTTTAAAATTGAAGTAAAATTTTGTAAAATTTTAAACTATTATTAAACAAAAATTGAAAGTTAACTCAAAAATTGAGTCAAAACTACAATATTTTAAAACTATATTAATTGAAGTGAAATATTACAACAGATTTCCCAAACATTCAAATGAATTAGTTTTGCAAAACTCTATCTATTATTTCAATCAACCCTTTGGTTTGGTTTGAGTTTTGCAAAGAGTTTCCTCTTTTTTGTAAATTCAAACACAGAATCGATTGAATTCTTTGTTGAACTGCTATTGCCTTACATTTCCTTTATATTTATTTGAGTGAAACCCTGAGTTAAAAATGTTTCAAAGGATTGAGAGCCGGAATGGCAGAGATGGTGGTGCAGATGCCAAGGACAGTAGGCTTCGTACATATAGTAAATACGCAGAAATAGGTCAAACCTTATGTTCCGATTCCGTTCACGACTGTAGTACACATAACACATGACCCCAACCATCAAAATGATCTGTAATTTCATGATTTAATTGAAAGAAAATGAATGTTTTGTTTTGTATTTAAAAAATTGTTGAGAATTTGAAGTGAAATGTAATTCAATATAAATTTGTTTGAATTCATTGTTTATTATTTTTATTACAACTGTTTGCCTAATATTTTGTTTGAAGCTCTCATAACTGTATACATACTATTTGAATGAGACAAATACTGGTGCCGTACTGTGCAATGATGTTAACTAAACCTATCAAAAGGCGGATAGCGTTAGGGTTTTTGGCAAAAATAGCCTTCAATTCTATAACTCTGTGGCAAATCGTCGACATTTAAGCCGTAAAACTGTACAAAAGCTAAGAGGAATGGTAGGGAAAGGAAATACAGGATAAGATGTCTTCGCTTTCGCTATTTTTATCTTAATTTCAACAGATTTTCAATTCTAATGAACCAAAGATCGGATGAAAACTATAATAAAGGATTTGATTTGCAATTTACTTAATGTTTGAATATATTGTTATAAAGCTATAATAAATGACGAGAATTAGGGGATATTTAGACTCAGGTGTGAATTGGCTTTAGACTTACTGTCCATTTGGTTGCTTTTGAAGACCCCTTAGGATTATTTCTAGCCGTGAATTACCTCTAAATTTGTTTCTCATGAGATCATGGGTTCAATAAATAGGTTCCGATTCCTCAGCCATAAGGCTATTTGAAATAACATTGAATTGCATTCAAAACTAAAAGTGTTTTTAATTAAATTTATATTAAAACTATTTTCGCTTTAAATTTTAACTCGAAATTAAAAAAATTTTTGTATTTATTTTCAGTTGAGACGGACTATTGATTGTAACCATAAAATAGTGTTTAATGAGAAATGAATAAAATCAAGAGATTGTTATAAAATAGTGATTATTATTGATCTCTTATTTTATATTCCATTCAAATGTCTATTAAATGAAATTTAAGTCAAATTTAGTGAATATTTTGTCAAAAAATTCTTATTTTTGAAAAATGGTTTGATTTTATCACTAATTCATGAAACGCTTATAAAAATAGTTTTCTTTTAATGAAATTTCAGACAAATGTTGATATAAACAAAATGTACACAAATATGCCATCTCTTGAATGGTGTCGACCCGAGAGCCCAAGAAATCGATATTCCGTTCGGTGTCCTCTCAATGCATTCAAGGACGCGAAAATGTGAAAGTGCTATAACAGCACTGGGAGATATCGCAGCGCAGACTTAGACAAGCGCACAATGAGGCACAAGTAGATCAGGATTTAATGTACTTTCAGAGTATATACCGATGCGATAGTAGTCTAATTAGTCAACAAATCCTTATGGCATTCAAATGTTAATTATATTTGTATTTTAGACCAAATATTAAGTCTCTCTTCAGTTATAAAACATTGAAATCTTAACAAACATTTGATTCATATTTACATTAATTTTGATTTTATTTATAAATTTTAAATCATTTTCTCATAATTATTGACATTTTCTTAACTATAGATTGAAATGAATATAATTTTTAAATAAATATGTTTTTCATATTTTGATTGATTTATGACTTAATGATAATTAATGATAACAATCGGTTCAATGAACTGCTTATTAAACAAACTATGAATTAATGA
>JAQGAT010001335.1:0-15294 GCA_034687845.1 Pantelozetes paolii
AGAGAGAGAGAGAGAGAGAGAATATGGAGGATTGGGTGTGTCTTCGCCTTAAACTAACTAAAGGCAGATTAGCCTCATATCTGAGCGCACGATAAAACTGTGGAAAGGACTCTCTGCACGATATTTCACATCAAAGTCAATCCTTTATGTTTTATTTCTAATCTATTGGGAGGAACAGTACTTTCGTGTGTCTCTCTTTCTACCAGTGCGGCACAGTATGACTCTGTAGAGCACTGTTGGGCAGAGCTTTATATAATATAGAGTTCTTATATTTAATTTGAACATTAATTAACTTATCAAACAAATAGACATAGTTTTGAACAAAACATACAATAATTTAAACATTTTTTATAGTCTATTGTAATGTCTATTGTATTGCATATACAGATCCATCGGTCCAACACAACCCATGCTTTCCTAACTTACACTGATTTAGTGAGTCATTCATCAAAAATAATTGAATCAAATGAATAGATATTATATTTTTTATATTAAATATGTTTTTCTTAACCTTTTTTCCATAAACTATTACCAGAGCTCTGATGGGATGTACGCGTGTGAGATCAGTGCCGAAGGTATGACCTTTTACAATTTTTTTAACAATTTCATTTTTAATTTTATAAAACTGTTGACTCTTTTGATTAAATAATTTAATAAATTAAGAGATTTTTTTGATTCAAATTTTCTCATCACTTATGAAATAACAAAAATATTTTTTAATCAATTGAAGAATTTTTTATTTTTGTTTTAATGCAAACATGAATTTATCAAACATTTCAAATGACTCTCAAAGGCATCGGTAGATATAAAAAACTTTTTATTACTGAGCGATAAATATAAAACTAATAAAACAAAAAATGTATATATTTTTGTCATAAAATATCGATTGAGACATAAGTATTGATTGAAATATTGTTTTAATAATAGATTTTCCAGAAAAAATAAACAAATAAAACATGAATTCATTGAAAGAAAACATGATTTTGAAGATGAGATTATTTTTCTATTCATTTACTTCAATAACAATGCAATTAATTTAAATAATTATAAGGATTAGACATCTATTGGAAGATTGGGTTTAGAATTAATCCAAGAATCAAATCTAACTCTCTTTGGGATAAGGGGTATAGGGTTTGGGGTTTTGGTTCACTTAAACTTTTAATTCAAAACTATAAGTGATATTTTAGACGTTTTTCTCATTTATTGTACATTTCTTGTAAATCAGGGATATTTTCATCAGTTTTTAATTAATCAAAGTTAGGTCTGAATGCCACTGTCTATCCCTGGTTTAATCGCTGCATTAAGACGCTTAGAGGGGCTTTATTTTGACTAATAGATGGGATATTTGAAAACTATTTAACAAAAAAAAGTTTAATTTTCGGGAATATTCAGTGAAATGAGTAATGAATTGCAAACTATTTATGAGAATATTTCATAAGTTTTGAATCATTTTTATATTTTGTTATAAAAAAATTCAATTTTAAGCCAAAATTCTTACCAAAAAATTCCAAAAAGATTTTTAAGGGATATGTTGTATGACTTGGTATTGCTTTTGGGAACTAATGGACCAAAAATGCTATTAAAAAATGATAAACAGTTTCGTGAAAAACCCTTAACTCACAAAAATCAGACATTATTTTTAAAATACAGTTTTATTTTCACTGAAAAATATCAATGAATGAGCGTTTCGTTGCGATTGTTATTTGATATCATCTCAAATAAGAAATCTTATTATTGATGAAAACATATATCAAAATATTTTTTGTGTGTGTTTTGAAAAATATATGAAATGATTAAAAAATAAATTTAATTTTTATAGTCTTTCATTGAAAACACAAAATATATTTTCTATTTATAAAAGGTTTTCAAAAAATAAAAATAAATTTTTATTTTAATTCAATTTAATATAAAATCTAATTTCAATGAATCGATAAACAGATCAGAAATGACATTTATTTCTTGTTTGAAATACTCATAAATTTCAAACCCCTTACCCCTTACTCTTCAGATGTTAGACATCTTTCTTAATATCTCTCAACACTATTGAAGATAATAAGTGTTAAACAAATCGATTGATTGAGAATTCAATGAATGATTAGTTGATGTTTTGTCACGACATGTGATGTGAAGACAAATCTGTATTAATATTAACGATATTTTCTAACATAAAAAATATTAAGCGATTAATAATGACATCAAAATGTGATAATTCTTTACACAAATGATAGACAATAGACTGAAAACTGAATTAAACAATAGATTAATGAAAATATTTATTCATTTGTTTTTGAGTTGAAATATTTTCCTAAAATTTTAATTACATTATCAAATGATTTACTTTTGTGTCAATTATAGGGCCGTCGTATCGCACCGTTAGAAGTGAACAACTAATGAAAGTTTACGGTAAGTCTTCATCTATTCCTTCATTTGATTTAAGTTTTAAATTGTATAAAATCTACTCAAATAGTGATAAATGTGTTCAAAAGTTGGGGATATTTAGTGTAAAAACATTTTATGTTTATATAAATTGTATTTCTTTATCAAAACGTTTGACTTTAAGTCTAATTTAAAGCATAGATCTTATGTCTAATGCTTTTGAATTACACTTCAATTTAATGATAACTAATAGTAATTTAAGCAAAAAATTAGTCTCAATTGAGATGAATCAGTAATTTTGTGTCCATTGGGCTGTCGGACACATTCAGGCCATCAATACTTGAAAATTATTTTTCTTAAAAGCAATGTTATTTCAAAACAAGTCTTCAATTAATCAAAAATTATAGTTTTTTTCATAATTATAATTAAAAACAATTACTAATGAGTGGTTTGATTAAGGGTTTAATTGTCACTAAATGTCAGCAAATATATAAAAGTTATGAAATATTAAGTAATGTTTGCATTGAATGTGAATTCAATACACAATTCATATAACAATTGAATAAATAATTGAAATAATAAACAGAGAGTTATATTCAAAACAATTTATATAATTATATGCTTTTGGTTTTGAATATAAATTATAACAAAAAAGTTATTTTTAATTATTTAATACATATAATAATAAATAGTGAAAAAGGCTGTGCGCACAGACATAGACACAGACACAGACCCACGCCTTTACTAATTAAAACCCCCGTTTGAAGTTTGGTCTCAATTTCAGTCTTAAGTTTAATTAAAATTACATAATATTAACGAAAAACGGGAAAAGTTTAGAGAAATTACTTTATTATAGATCTCTTTCTTAAGATATAATTCAGTTATCATTTATTTTTTGCTCATTTTCTTCAGTCCTTTCAGTCGTTTGTCATTTTGAAAAACTCTTTTATTTGACTTTCAATTTATATATAATTGAAATTAACAATTAGTACAACATATGGGAACGACTTATCATAATTAGGAGTAAAGCTAATAAAGTTGAGACTCTGTTCACAATTCAAAGTAAAAAAAGTAAAATATATTATATTTTAATCAAATCATGATTTCTCTCCTCTTTTTCGATCAATTCTTTCCTCTCATATGTTCTCGTTTTTGATTCCTATGCTCTTTGCCTACCAGTGCTGCCACAGGAGAATCTCAAGATCGAGGGCTCTGAGCCTTCATATGATTTGAACGATAAGATCAATCTGAGCTGCAAGTCAGGGGACGGCAGGCCTTATCCGCGACTGTATTGGTTCATAAATGATAAAATGGTAACAAAACAATTCCATACCATTCCTATCACTCCTATCCCTCTATTCAGCCCTTTATTTGTCGGTTTTAATGCCTTTCAACAAAACAAATCAAAATTCAATCGAAAAACACGTTTTTGATAAAATCTTGATTTAGTTTTATTCCTTGAACTTTATTATACCCTTTATTACACCATTCCTTTCCCTTATTATACCACTTCTCCTCTTATTTTATCTCAATTTCAAAACAAAATCAATGTTTCCTTTGCTATGAATTGAAGGCAACAGCAGATCAGTTGATTGAATACCCGCCTCAACAGAACTCAGATGATCTGTACTCTTCAAAAGTGGGTCTTTTGCTGTACGCGACCCCCAATTACTTCAATAGAGGACTTCTGAACCTAAAATGTAAAGCAATCCTAACTCTGGTCTACGAGTTTGAAGCGGTTGAGTACGTGATCGCCGGCTCAGCCAGAAATAAATCGCATAGGAGTTCATATTCTTGGAGGAAAGGTATGAACATTAAAATCATTATAGCACTGATCGCCAAAGGATTTATCACTTTTATGTTATATCCAAATGACAATAGTTTTGAATACCGTTTTACAGTTTGTCAAAATATGATACTGGTGCAAAAATAAAATCATGTTTATTGTTGGGTGAATTAAATTTACTGCAAAATAATAAAACAAATTTTATTAAGATTGATTCCGTTTTTTTAAATTAACTGATAATTTGAAGTTTAATCAAGTTCAGTTTACTTTTACAAAAATGCACAAAAACTAAATATTTTGTTCAATGAATTATCAATGTCAATCTTAATTACATCATTTTAAACATTTATTGTTAAGTTTATTTACATTATTAAAAAATCATCCAACATACCATAGCCAATTGAATGATAATCTTGAATCTGATCAAGACAAGTTTAGTTTTGACAAACAATTTTACAGTCTTTGAAGAAACAAACAAAACCTAAATATTATTAATGTTTTTTAATTTGATTTTTTTGACACATATTTATGACCAGAAAATAATACTTAGAGTGCATTAAAGTATAACAAAAATACTCTCAAAGTATCTGTTATTTTAAAATTCAATAGTTTTATGAAATGATTTATGAAAGTCAGGGAATGGTTTGAAATTTTATTGAATCAGCAAAGCGTGAAATAATTCACTCTTTTTAGACCAAAACTAAATGTTTTAACAAAATTACTCAATATTTTAGACAATTTATGCAAACATTTGTTAAATCATTGAATTTTATTCATTATATTTTTGTTCATCTCTTATGTCAAACACATAAACCGATGGATAGACTGGTCTTTACAGCCAAACAGAGAGACACCGATAATAAAAGGTGTAAAACAGAGTTATAACGTCAATGAAGTACTGAATGTCAACTGTACTACCAATGCATATGACGCTCAACTCAAGTGGTTTGTCATGAATGCCGAGGTATGTAAACATTGACATCAACTTTGATTTTGATGTCATGTAAAGTGAATGTGTGTTTCAGACGTCGATATTTTCCCCAATATTCACGACATGTCTAGCATTTAAACCCATGTCTTATACCACTGAATATATGACAGAAAGATCCGATCCTTAGGACAGACGACTAATTATGTAATCGTTTATTCAGTATTGATTGTAGAGAAACCAGGAAATACCCCCTTATTATTGTAGACGAATAGACAAACCCCTTTTGATTGATACAAAAGTAATGCATTATTTGAAGTCAAGAAATCAAAATATGTGTCAAAAATAGTTTTGAGGTTTTGGCCAAAAGTGGTCTAAAAATAAAATAGCTTTTGATAAAAGACAACAAATTGTGAAAACATTAGAGAAAAGCGGAAAAAATGAAACAAAGATTTATTAATCCATTTATTTTTCATAACATTTCTATCAAAGTGTTTGAAATGAAATCCAATTCAAGGAAACTGTTTGTTGTCTTTGACCTAACAATTGATGTCATAAACAGAAACATCACTTTTGAGACAACCATTTGATTGATTGAATTAAAAATGAATTTAAATCTAAACTATAGGTCAATGAAAGCCATTTAATCCGTTATGTGAACGAAGAGACGGGTATTTTAATCCTTGGCCTCAGTATACGAATGGAGAGAAAACACTTTCAAATTGAAGAATTAAAACTGAGATGTGTTTCAGTGTTTCACAGAAATATCGCTGAGTTTCAGGAAAACCTAATTATCCGGACATACAATCAGGAAATACTTGAAGCCCAGTCTTCTAACGTTGACGCTAACAACCGAAGCAGTTGTCTAGCACTCGATGGTATGGTATATTGAAATTAAAGAACGGAATATCAATTAATTGGATGTTTTTTTCTACCTTTCCGTTTCTCTACAGGATATTATTGTGGCCTTAAATTGATAATAAAATTATTAGTTATATTGTATTCAAACCGAAATCTACTTTACCTCTAGTTTTAGATATTTTACTAATTATATGAAAATTATATAAATTTTGTGAATATTATCTCAAATTTTTTCTCTTTAAACAACTCATCTGTAAAATTGATTTCATTATTAATTGTCAATAAAAAACATTTGAAAAATTGTTTAATAACTTATTTAACATAAAAATCATTACATTTCAATCAATTTTAGTGAAAAGAAAGTGAAAAACATTTTTCATTTATAAATTGGTTTAGAAATCAAATCACAAATACCTTTAATAAGCCGTAAAACAACACTTTTTTATGTTTTCCTCAAATATCAGTACTCAATCACAAACACAGGGAATAAGTGTTTTTCGGCTCTCATTGTTATGGATAGTTAAACATTTCAATTTTTATACCCCTTTTCCATCCAATAGTGTTATATCTAATAAAACATTTTTTACAAAACTTATGGATCGGAAACAAATGGGTTTCATAATAAATTTGAAATTATCTTTGATGTTGTAACACAACCTTGGTATATTTTCTCAATTATAAAGTTGTGGGTATTATTAGAGTAAATCAAATATAATAAAAAGAGGTGTCTTACAGGTGATACAGAGAAATTGCAAAGCTACCCTGGTCTAGTTTATTATTTGAAATTCAATTTGCATTTTAAATAAATATTGAATAATAAATTCAATTCATTCTTAAAATTGAAAAAATGTTTAAATCATTACTTATTTTGCATTTTTTTATTTCAATAAAAACTTAAAACAAATCTTAAAGTATACTCAAAGAGCAAAACAACACTCCATCCCAACCACATCCCTAATATACCACCAAAACTAGAAACCAGGTCTAACCAACTCATGATAGGCCTGTACTCTATTATCTGATCCGGGAATGTGTTGTCTTTGATGTGATAAACATGAATTGTAAGCACTGACTCATGCCGTTTCCAATTAGTCTTCTCTATCTTGTATTTATAAAACACTTCATGACAATTATTAGGACAAGCAAGGTCACATTCATCCATAAAGGATACCTGATAACTAAGAATATTTTTCCAGTCTTGATTTCCAAAATCAAGTTTGTCATCTTTAATTCCTAGGTATCTTTTATAATTGCAAATGAACATGGTTGAATTTATAAAGTTTTTCTGTTGATATAATTTATGGTTTTCATAATTCCAGACACAATTGCCAACAATTTCTTTCATTTTCAAGTCAACACATTTCTGAATGCAATCGCTTCTCATTTCATACACATCTTTATGATCCGGATTATAATCCTTGCAATTGGTCTCATAGGGTGCGGGCAATAGCTTTGTGTGTACTTCTGAATACCTAATGATACCAACAGTCCTCTTCGGTATTCTCACAAAAATGTGATTCTCTGTATATTCTGGCAAATTGTTTGGGGAGTGTATTGAAACAAAAACACCCCAGTCTTGTATTATCTCACTGGGAAACCAGGTTGGGTTGTGATTCATCGTCAAATGTACTTTGAATATGTCAACGAAATCACTAAATATTGTGAAGCATTTTCGTGGAAATTCATTGGCCATAAATGAAACAGTTTGTGTCGGGGTTATTTGCAAATTAATCATATTACCAGTTTCATCACGTATTGTAATTGTCAATTCTATGTGAATTCTGTCTTCTCCAACATCAAACAAATTGACAATGGTCACATTCTTGTCAGAAATGTCTTTTTTATATATATCCAGGAACTTCCAGAAAAAGTCTTTATTGGTATTAATCGCTGATTTGTTTTCCCACTTCTGGTCCACAGAATCGATGAAACGTTTATATTTGAAATAAAGGGTTTTGTAGTCATCGTTATCATTATCTTTTAAATAATGTTTGGCAAACTTATCCATCACAAAATGGATTGGAATACAGAAGGTTAACCCTGGTATTCGACTCAAACGCATTCTCACATATCTATTATCTGTCACTGTTTTGCCACTGAAATAAACTGTAGATAATTGTATGGTTTGGAATAAAAATCCAATAAAACAGATGAATATAAAACATATTTTAAAACAAAATTCAATTTTTATTTTTTTGTCAACTTTTGGTGATTTAAGTCTTGAATCAAATAAATTAAAATCATTTTTACAATAAATGAATTCAATCTATGTTTTATTGAAATCATTTTTATCCACAAAATAAAATGTTTTCATAAATATGAGAGAAATTTAAGTTTAATATTGAGATAAATATCTTATAAACTGTTTTAAAGGATTTGGTGTGGGTTTCCATAGAAATGCGTGTCCTTGGTATGAATCACTAAATCATCCATGGTAACTCTGAAAATATAACAATAATTTTTCAGATATTCTTCAACACAAGAATTTACGTTCCACCCACGTTGTTTACATTAAGAGATTAAGTCAATATTATGCACAAGAGATCAATTTTCTAATCGTTTTTAATAATGTTTAAATTATCTAGAATATTTTTTCTTATAATTAAATTACCTTTAATAAAATCTTAAAACAAATTTCAAAGTATACTCAAAAAGCAAAACAATACTCCATCCCAACCACATCCCTAATATACCACCAAAACTAGAAACCAGGTCCAACCAACTCATGATAGGCCTGTACTCTATTATCTGATCCGGGAATGTGTTGTCTTTGATGTGATAAACATGAATGGCAAGCACTGACTCATGTCGTCCCCAATTAGTGTTCTCTATCTTGTATTTATAAATCACTTCATGACAATTATTAGGACAAGCAAGGTCACATTCATCAGTAAAGGATAACTGTTGTTTTAAAATATTCTGCCAATCTTGATTTCCATAATCAATTTTACCATCATCAGTTCCGGTGTATCGTTTAAAATTGCAAATGACCATGGTTGAATTTATAAAGTTCTTCTGTTGATATAATTTATAATTTTCATAATTCCAGACACAATTGCCAACAATTTCTTTCATTTTCAAGTCAACACATTTCTGAATGCAATCGCTTCTCATTTCATACACATCTTTATGATCCGGATTATAATCCTTGCAATTGGTCTCATAGGGTGCGGGCAATAGCTTTGTGTGTACTTCTGAATACCTAATGATACCAACAGTCCTCTTCGGTATTCTCACAAAAATGTGATTCTCTGTATATTCTGGCAAATTGTTTGGGGAGTGTATTGAAACAAAAACACCCCAGTCTTGTATTATCTCACTGGGAAACCAGGTTGGGTTGTGATTCATCGTCAAATGTACTTTGAATATGTCAACGAAATCACTAAATATTGTGAAGCATTTTCGTGGAAATTCATTGGCCATAAATGAAACAGTTTGTGTCGGGGTTATTTGCAAATTAATCATATTACCAGTTTCATCACGTATTGTAATTGTCAATTCTATGTGAATTCTGTCTTCTCCAACATCAAACAAATTGACAATGGTCACATTCTTGTCAGAAATGTCTTTTTTATATATATCCAGGAACTTCCAGAAAAAGTCTTTATTGGTATTAATCGCTGATTTGTTTTCCCACTTCTGGTCCACAGAATCGATGAAACGTTTATATTTGAAATAAAGGGTTTTGTAGTCATCGTTATCATTATCTTTTAAATAATGTTCGGCAAACTTATCCATCACAAAATGGATTGGAATACAGAAGGTATTCGACTCAAACGCATTCTCACATATCTATTATCTGCCACTGTTTTGCCACTGAAATAAACTGTAGATAATTGTATGGTTTGATATAAAAAGCCAATAAAACAGATGAATATAAAACATATTTTAAAACAAAATTCAATTTTAAAATTATTACTCATTTTTGTTGAACTAACTGTTAGTCTGGGTTCAAATAATTTAAAATCATTTTTACACTTATTTTTAAAATTTTCGTCATTTTTATGAATAATTGAATTCAAACTCTGTTTTATTGAAATCATTTTTAGTCACAAAAGAAATGTTTCTTTAAATGTGAGACAAAACTGAGTCTAATATTGAAGTAAAATGTTTTAATTTTATTGATTTTCTTTCAATTAAATATTTTCACACAAATAAATCATTTTGTGTATATAATTTCACCTTGTACATACTTGAAGTATATAATTATTGTTATTGTCTGCAAATTGACAATGGTTATACTGTAGTGGAAAAGTTAAATCACCTGTTTATGAGAGATAGATAAAATAATTTTATTTGTTATATTATACTATCTTGGTCCTTAACAATTTAAATGACATAACAACTTTTAATATATTGAGTTGATAACTTATATTTCATACGTGTCAGAGTCATGAATGATGTTGATCCACCAAGCTAATATCCATTATTGTAACTAATAGTTAAATGATCTCTTTAAATACTAAACTGATATTAAATAATTTGCTTATTCCTTGTTCAATAATATTTATATAATTACTAGAAATTTGAATAGATTTTATAAGAAATAAGCAAGCTAATTAAACAATCAATAAGTGTATTTCATAATTACATAAATATTGATTGAAGTATTGTTGGCCAAGATTTCATTATTGATCCCAGGTATTAATATTTATGTAATTATTTCATTAATAACTATTGGAGTATATCATACCTATTCCCGATCCCAACAAAGACTAAGTTATAGGGAAAAACATTTGCGAAAATATTAAACATAAAAACATTTTTACCAAAAAATTGTGATTCAATTCAAAAAAGTATTGAAACAATCAATGAATTCAACGAATGATTAATAAATTTATAAATTTTTATTAAATAAAAGGAAAAATGTTTTCAAATAATGAATAAAAAGTTGAAAATTAAAAACAAATAATTGAAACGAGAATTGAGTTAACATTTGAATTAAAAAAAGTGCACTAAAAGTGTGTTTAATATGAGTTTTACATTGAATTCCCAATCGTTTGCACTAAAAGTCTAAAAAACAAATTCATTATTAAAATCAATTGGTTTTTTGTTTTGCTGTAAATGAATACAAATTCATAAATAAATCAATTGTTTTGAAAGAAATAAAAGTGAAATATATTTATAAATAATATTAAAAGTCATTTAAAAGTAAAATAAAATTTAAGTAAAATATTTTGATCCGATTTTAGAGTGAAATAAAATGTAAAAACAATTTTAAATATGATTTGAAATCAAAGTTATTATGAAATTATTAAACAGTTTTCTTCTGAGACTTAATATAATTAACGATAAATTCAATAGTATTGTCAATAATTAGTTGCCATTCACTCAAAATGAATGCTATTTTTCACAAATGTTTAGCACTTTTTCGTCACAAAAATTATTCATCAGTTTCTGTGATAAATGTCTTCAAATATTATATGTCTTTAAATAATGTCTTCTTTTGTTTAATGCAATCAATTGTTTATCACATGTAATGAAAGATGAGATGAATGTTCAGACAAAAGGAGAAACACTTTTGTCTGAGTTTGAAATTGAATGACAAATGAAAAACAAAATGAATAATCAATTGACAGTCGATTGAAAGCAAAACTAATTTAAATGTAAATAAATATCAATTGATTTGTGATTTTATGCTAATTATTGAAACCCGACTTCACTTCCGGTGCACAACATCTGATAATAAGTTACTTAAAAGCGGAAAATATTAAACAAATTCTTCAGTGAAAAACACAAACCGTTTGAAGATTTTAGACATTATTTGATGCGAAAAATCATTTCATTATTTCATTATTTCATTAATTAATTGTTAATTAAATATAATTTTCTTTTTTGTTTTAAATCTTATGATTATTTCATAAATAACTTCAAACACAAACAAAATTGAATCACTTTTTGCACAAATCGTTTCAAACGTATTGCCGATAATTGAATCAAAAATTCAAATCAATAACCAATGGATTGATTAGACGTTGAAATCAATCGTTTGATTGGGTTTTGAAGCGAAGAAAACATTTTCTAAACAAAACATTGAATTAATTTTCACATTATTTTTGACCCCTTTTTGCGACTGAAGTGAAAATAATAACTAATATTATGTGAGCTTTCATTCAATTAATGTCTAAACTATTGGTCAGTGGTCTTAAAGCTTGTCCTTCGCGGGCACCCAAATATTAGGGCCCGACTGGTCGTGAATAACGAGCTTCACCTTTGCATAGATCTCTTCGGGTGTGTCTCCGGTCACTATTGCTGTGAAGTACTCCGCAAACTCCTGTTCCAGTTTTACCGACCGCTCAAACTGTTTGCGCGCCTGTTCTTCGGTCACCCGTTTAATCATTTCAATAATAGATTCAATGGATTTCGGTTTAATGAAGACAGCGATCGGATGAAGAGACGCCACTTGTAGTCGCTTTATGGCATTCCCGCTCACATCCAGTATACAGTGTTTCCCACTTTCGGCCACTTCTCTCACAGACGCCACTGAAGTGCCGTAAAGGTTGTCGTTGTACTGTCCGGCCTCTATGAACAGGTGGTTCTGAATGTCTTTCTCCATCTGTTCACGTGATGACACAAAATGATAGTCACGTCCGTCCACTTCGAACTCACGTCTGGCGCGAGTGGTGTGCGGAACACATGAGCCAAACCTATCCGGGTATTCACTGATGAGATCGTCGTTAATGCGGTCTTTGATTGGGCCCAACACTATCACAGGCCGGGCGTATGTGATCTCTTGTTGAGTGACAGCTTCATAGGAAAGGATCACTTCATCGCCTTTTAGTGAACTGACCTCAGAGTCAGCGCTGGCGGCAACCGCTTCCCGAACCGATATAGTGGAGGAAGCGTTGGTGACGTCCTTCGTTGGCGACCCCTCTCTGTCTAAGTCAGACATGTCTTCATTACTGTCCCGACTCTTCATAAAAGGAAACTTTCGGGAAAACGAAAAATTCTTTTTCTTTCTGTCAATCGTCGATACCTTTCCGTCAGAAGACATGTTATTCTTTCCGTGAAATTTCACTGATTTCAGTCGAGCCCTCTCTCGGCGCTCAACCCGTCGTTTGGATGGTATGATTCCGAACCCGCTTTCCTCCTCTCCGTCGGGCAATAATTTCCTCGATTGCCACCACTCGTCGTCCGAGGCGTTAGTGACGTGTAAAATGTCACCAAAACGGAAGGGAAGGCCACGAGAGGGTAGTCCTGAGTCTCTTAAGGGGTCGTAATCGAAGAGTGCTCTCACGTATAATGACTTCTTCTGTGAAGTCCTGAGAGTTCCGGTGGTATTCATCATCATATGCTCTCTTAAGTCATGGATTTTGGCTTCAAATCGGTTGTACTCTTCGGGTCTGTATTGCACTACAAGAGTCACTGTCTGTCCGGCGCTCTTCAATGCCTGCGCCGCCTGTTCATGAGTGGCACCCCTGAGATCAACCCCATTGACGGACACCACCTGATCGCCTCTCTTAAGCTCTCCGCTAACGTCTGCCGGACCGCCGGCCAGAATGAATGATATGAAGATCCCTTCGCCGTCTTCTCCGCCGACAATATTAAACCCCAAACCCGTCGCACCCTTTGATAAGACCACTCTTCGAGTATCACGAGTCATGTCCTCATCACTGGAGGCTTTAGGCGTCGCAACACTAGTCTTGGAAGTGAACACATCTGAAGAGTAATCGGTTTGGGTTTGATTGAGAGGTGGGGTCTGTAAGGAACGTGTGGACACAGTAACCGACGGCTCAACCATACCTATGTTACCAATAGATGCGGTGCCGGAAAGGGATGAATGGCTACGATTAGTGTAATGTGAGACCAGATTTGGTTGGGTTGGCGTCGGAGGTCTGTATTTAATAACAGTTAAGAGCACTCTATCGGATGTGGCCTTAAGTGTTGCCACCGCCTCCTCATGAGTGACATTCTCAAGGTTTTTGTCGCCGACGGCAATGAGTTTGTCGCCGACATCGAGCCGACAGTCCAGATGAGCGGCGCCCGACTCCATAATCTTTGTCACATAAATACCATTATCTCCGGCGATGTGTTGGTTACCAATACCGCCGGCGATACTAAAACCCAACCCTTTATTGCCTTTTATTAATTCAATTTCGAGTAACTGATAGTGAGATGACATTTGAGTGCTTTTCCGGCGTTTCACTAATAGATGGACTCTATTGCCGGCCCTCTTGAGCGCCTCAACGGCCGCGGAGTGCGGAACGTCTATTAAATCGTATTCATTCACTTTGAGAATAATGTCCTCAACTTGTAGGCGTCGGTCAGTGGCCGCCGCACCGCCTGTTATTAGTTTTGTTATGTAAATACTCGGGTCGTCGGCAATGTGTGGGTTATCGACGCCGCCGGCAATGGAGAATCCAAGGCCAGAGTTGCCCCTTTCAAGGGTGATCTCTTCGTACTCCCATTGGTGTCCACTTTCAAACATCTCTTCATTAGTATCAATGATCTCATGGTTTTCACTGTTGTTGTAATCGTCGGCCATATCGTAGGGAAGGTCTGAACGCATGCGCGACATATCTGTAACCAAAATAATGTCAATTAGTCTTCAGGTTTTCATCTGATTATTGAAAAGTACGACAAAAATGTGGTTAAGATTTAAGGACAACACAAACAACACGTGATTGCCGTCAAAGATGTCTAATATATTATCAATTGATTTCATCTACGGTTAAGTTTTTTTACCCTCAAAAAGGGGTTTAACTTTAAGACTGAAAAAGTTGTAAATAAGGGGCAAAACTGATAGAAGTGTTTCAATTAATTGATATCTAATGACAAGAAATCATTACATCTTTGCCGACAATCACTCATTCGCTGACCACTGGAGACAATATCAATGACGAGACACAAAGCGATCCAAATATAAAGTCAATTGAAATAAAGTTTGAATTCAATGATAGACTTCTTTGTCTTTACTTTATGACCAACTCTTCGGTGAAGCTCTAACTCAACAGAAGATCTCTTTCTTATTAACGGATCAGTTGTTTGACTGCAAACCTCGTCTCAAATAAAGCGGACTTTCCTTTCTCTGGCGTTCAGTTGAAGACTTGGAAGCGATTGAACTCAAACTATTGGTTTCAATGTCTTAACCGTTATTACCATTGCTTTGACTTTTGAGAGGTTCCGAACCATTGAGTGAATGAAGACTTAGTTTTGTCACTAAATCGTCGTTCAATTCAATGGTATTGTTATTATCGTATAAATCGGTGATTATATGAAGTCTTTCGATACAATACTTCAATGTATTGACACCACTGACCAGTTTATAGTCAATGTCTTTGGTGCCGATGGTCTCCAACTTATCGATGGCTTCACTCTTGAGGTAATCACTCAAACCCTTAAT
>JAQGAT010001336.1:0-15276 GCA_034687845.1 Pantelozetes paolii
TCTCACAACTTAAATTCTCTCCTAACTTGAATTATTTTTTTGGTCCCGAAGAATTTAAGTTACGAGATTTAACAGTAATACGTTTGCCATCAATAAAATCAATGCTAAAAACGGAAATTTGCATAAAAAGTGAGAGTAATCTAAAAGATTGTGTTTGTATTCACTATTCCGGTAAATGTTTATACAATAATTGACGACAAAATGTATTATTGAGTTAACACTGTTGAGTCACAAATGGTTTTCATGTCATAAATACTTAATTATAAAAATTTCCGTCAAATGTATGTATGAATTGGTGTTATATTTCTTGGGCTCTAATTATTGATGTGAATCAGACATTGAGTTGATTCACGATTATGTGAAATGTTATTTTAATTTAGTCTCTAATCTGAAGGAAAGTTAAGTAATCTTAAAAAAAATAATTTGAATTTTATTTTCTCTATTGTAATACCAGTTATAATAACTTTTCAATTCATAGGCTGTTCTCAAACGCCTATCCTTTATGTGTGTTATAATCTCTGACATAATAAAGGATTAGTTTTTAAAAATATTGTCAGACTTTCAACAATAATGACATTTATTGATAGGTTTTTGCAGTTTTTTTGATTGATTTGATGAAAAGTTTGAATAATTTTTCTTTTAAATAGATTTTAATGTATAATTAGTTTGCGATTACATCATAGCCTTGAAATGTGAATTCACTTATAATTTTAAACTGAAATAACAATTGATATCAAGTATTGATTCATAATATTTGCAATATGTTATGAAAACCTAAGCACAGGTACACTTTAAAATGTTAATTAAATATTTGTGACTATACCTAAACTTAAATGCTTTTAAAAAGAAATTATAATTATTTTCTTTTGCGGGGATTTCGTGATTATAATTGATTTCAATGTCAATAATAAAACCATTATTTCCTTTCATCAGGACTTCTGCACTGAAATGAGTTTTCCAGTCAATTATACAAAATAATTGTCACAAAAGTGATTAATCAAATTGAATCTACCAATGTGATTAATAATTCCTTGATTATACAGTATAGTAAGTGATCAAGTACAGAACACTTTAAAGCTCATTAGCTTTTATCAAAGTGTGTCTCCCTTTGACAACACTTTTTGATTGTATTGTATATTACATATTGATATGAAAGCCATAAAACATTTCTCTGTTTATTGTAATGAAAGTCATTAATCGATAGGTTTAGACAATTGGCTGTGTTTTTGGCGGTGAAGGTCGTCGTCATCCTTGTTGAACAAGTTATGCTAATTAGCCCTTACCTCCATTTCTCACTATACCAGTGCTGAAGGTAAAAGAAGTGATAGAAATAACTGATGAAATAAATTCAGATTCACTTTTCAAAAGTCTCTGAAAAGTAATTTTGGAAAACATTTTCAGTTTAAATGAATTTTAAGAAATATTTTTGCTATCATTTCACTACATGTGAGTGAATATCAGTTTGCGTTTGAAAATTGATGTCAAGTTTAATAACTTTATATATATTTGAGTTTATCTTTGAATTAATTTGAAACAAATTTCTCTCAAAATTCTCAATCTTTTCATTGCTTTTCATATGAAATACAATTATAACAAACTTTTTCATTAATTTCCTTCAATTTTATCCTTAATTTCAATTTTAATGTAAAAGTTTTTCTTTTAGTTTGAAAGACGAGAAAATATTTGATACAATTATGTCAGACGCGGACAGAGAACAGTCGTCTAAGCTTTTGAATGGCACTAACGGTGCTCTCAATGAAGTGAAAGTAATCAAGAGTTCAATTAAGAGTTCAATCAAATCAACGACTGAGAAGTCAAACCATTTTCAACTGATTTGGAGTAAACTGTCGTATAGTGTAAGCAAATACCCAGGGATTAAGTTTTGGCAGAAAAAAGAGACACAATTATTACGCAATCTTAACGGACGGATATGTAGTGGACAACTGACAGCTGTGATCGGACCCTCCGGTGCCGGTAAGACAACGCTTATTGAATGTCTGGCCGGTCGGCGCCGTATTGGTGTGACGGGAGATATTGTGGTCAGAGGGGCCAAAGAGAGAGTTAAATTAGCCTACAATTCCCAAAGTGAGTCACTTATAGCGCACCTGACGGTCGAGGAGACCCTACTGTTTGCCTCTAAGCTGAAGAACTATCAGATGAATAGTTTAGTTAAAGTGAGACTCATTGACGACAACGAGAATGTCTATAACGCAACCACTTTTCCCGAAGAAAACATATTAATAAAACTCCCGAACAGTACATATCATCACAATTTGGTCCGCACTTTGATGTTTAACTTAGGTTTGGATAACTGTTCCAATGTTTTGGTCGGCAACTGTAGGTAAGCGCCGGTTATCTGTGTTTTTATAGTATTTATAAAAATATTTTTCATTTTTATTGAATTTTTGAAAATTATTTTTGTTTTCCTATGACTAGTGGTGGACAACAGAAACGTCTTTCAATAGCACTGGAGATGATATCTTCGCCATCGATACTGATGTTAGACGAGCCGACCAGTGGTTTGGACTCCGTTTCGTGTCTACAATCGGTGACATTACTGCGAAAGTTATCCCGAAGTGAGGAACCGATTGCAATCGCGGCGTCTATACATCAGCCGACGGCTCGCATATTGTCCTGCTTTGACCACTTATACGTGCTCTCCATTGAAGGCCAGTGTATATACAACGGGCCGTCCACTGAACTCATTGAATACTTGAATGGCTTTAATCTAATTTGTCCTCAATATCATAATCCGGCAGATTTTGCCGCAGAGATAGCCAGTGGTGACCACGGATTAGAAATTATCGACACATTAGCTGAAGAACAACGCAATCGACTTATGAGTGACTTAACGGATGAGTCGAGCGTTAAGATCACAAAAATTGGTCGCAAATCACGGAAACAGAAGAGAAGTCGAGAACTCTATAAGACATGGATTCTCTTTAAGAGGTGTTTCTTAATATCATTTAGAGATCCGACGGACTATTGGTTGAGAACCATATCTTGTATTGTGATTCTGGCACTGATATCACTCCTGTATTTCGAGGCAGAGATCGGTAAACCCGACGGTTGTACTCAACAGAATCCGCAGCAGATGTTCGACAATCTTAAGAATTTGGATCAAATCCTGTTCACAGACCCGAAGACCTCAACTATGCTTAACTTCGGTTTCCTCTTCTTTGCGCTCATATTTGTCTCATTTACGACAATAATGCCAACAATACTGACATTCCCTCTGGAAGTGTCCGTCTTTATCAAAGAGTACTTCAACGGCTGGTATTCCGTCGGCTCGTACTTTGTGGCCAAAAATATGGTGAATCTGTTGCCGAGCGTTGTCTTCCCACTAATCTTCGGTATTATCTCATACTTAATGACGGATCAGATTATGGTATTCTGGCGTTACATGACTTTTGTGGGCATATTATTGAGTATGTCTTTAGTGGCCGATAGTATTGGGTTTATAATTGGCGCCAATTTTGTCAGTAATGTAAACGCGGCCGCAATTACCGGCGCTATAATACAGATCCCGTTAATACTATTCACAGGACTATTAGTGCGGATCAATAGTTTGCCGAAATATATACAACCGTTGACTTACATCTCATACTTTCGGTTAGGGTTTGAGACACTATTACTTACAATCTATGGGTTTGACAGATGCGGTCCAATCACAGGCATAAAGATGAATGACCTGAAGCAGGCGTTTGGACCCGACGTTGTGTCCGTCATCGGGTGCATCAATGAGTATGAATTGGTGGACAATATGACTCAAAAGTTTGAAACCTTTTCTCAAAACTTAATACAGAGTGACCCGTCTCTGGTTCTACAGGGGTTTGGTATCACTCATAAAGACTTTTATATCGATTTAATAGTTTTGGCTTTTTATACAATATTTGTCCGAATATTAGCCTATTTTGTGCTCAAATTCAGAGCCAACTCTAAAAAGTGATAAAATTCAGAGTTATTTCAATATTAGGACTCAATTTGTGTTACAATTACTGATATTTTGTTTCAATATTTATAATGCCTTTAAATCTCAACTCAATTTCACTTTTGAAACATAATTTTATATTTTTAATCTGTTTTTACAGAAATCTTAAACTTTTTTACTGTAAATATCAATGAATTTGAGACCAATTGAACCAAAAATTATTTTTTATTATTATTTATAATGTTTTCTAAAAACTAATTATACTTTTGATTATTATATCTATTTTTATTGTGAACTGACTTTCAATTTGAATATTTATTGACAATAAATTCAATCGTTTGAAGTAATTATTATGTATTTATTACTCATATATCTCTTCTGTAACCGATTTGAGGCACTGGTGGTCCAATATATCCAATATTGTGATCCGTTCCGCAGTATTTGGTTCAAGCATTTGGTGGATCAGATCATTCAGTGCTGAACTAATGTTTTGTTTGTTTGGTTTAAATGTTTTTGTCATTTGTTTTTCTAACACTATTACTAAGTCTTTGTCGTCTTCAGGGAAGTCAAAGGGTAGACAAGCGTTAATCATATAATACAAACATATGCCGAGCGCCCAGATATCAGCTTTAATTGCATTAACAGTTTTTACCTTTCCCAATTTTTTCCTCTCTTCACGCGTATACCTATCATAGAGGATGAGTTGGATCAGCTGTGGAGACATATACCCCGTCGTGCCCTCAGCCTTACGTACTCTGAATTGTTTGGTATGTCTTGTGGCCAACGCTTTACTGAACCCAAAATCAGTTATTTTTATAATTTTCTCTTTATTTTCCTGATGTATAAGAAAGTTATGGAGTTTGACGTCTCTGTGGGCGATCTCATACTTGGCCAGATGCAAGTGCTCCACACCCCTACACATTTGCTTAAAATACTGTTTTGCTTGCAGTTCACCCTTAGGTCCTACTCTCTCGACCTCCTGATGAACATTACCTCCGTTTGCAAACTCCATAAACAAATAACACATCTCATTGATAATGAAATGGTCCACAAGTGAGACCACATTCTTGTGTTTGATTTTAGAGATAACAAAAATTTCATTTTTGAAGTTCTCATACTTTTTAGTGTCTCTGACGTTATCTATAGCTTTAATCGGCATTTCCTTCACTGCCACCACTTTTTTGTCTGCAATTCTTGTGATTTTATAAACAGCGGCGAAACCCCCGGCGTCTAAATGCACTCTTTGTTCCGGATCATAGCCCTTGAATTTGAGCACCTCTTCAATAGTCTTATATTCATTTGATGGCACTTTATATTCTTGTATTATATCACTCATTGTGGAAACGGTGGTCACAGAGCCTAAGGATACAGTGATTTCTCTTTTTGGAGACTCTTTACTCTTTTTCAACTTTTTGTTGGACTCATTGTTAAACAAACATTTGCATAAATACGAGCAAAAAGATCCCATAGTTTACAATATTTTTGGTTAGTATTAGAGATAACAACAAATTATACAATATATTAAAGAAAATTACAACAAAACTGCTTTTTGATGATAATATAATTGTTTCCGATTATTATAATTTAAATTCTCGCTATTTTCATCAGTTATCGCGTGAATTGAAGTTTCATTATGAATATTTTATCTTTTGTTTCAATTATTGAAATTATTATTGACTTTTTGATTAATTTATTTCAATTGTAAAGGTTTTCATGAAAATGATTATTACTATTACTATTGTTGTGAAACAATGAATTCAATTGCAATAAATGTCTTTTTCAATGAAAGTATTGAATGAAATATCATTTATGAAATAAAATTTAATTGTTTTATAAAATAATATTTATAACAGAAATGACAGAAAATTATTGTTTTGTTTTGTTTAATAAAATTTGTGCAAAAATATTACAAATTAATTAATAAATAAAATGTTTGTTTAAACAAAATCTATAAATAATTCAAATATCAATTAATATTTCATAAAAGGGGAAAGTTTTTAGACAATAGACCCCTTTCACCAATATTATCAAATTCTGCATAACTTTTATGTTTAATGTTTTTTATCATATTTTTCCTTATAATTATAAATTTAAAATTAATTAATAACACCAACCCTTAGGCCATGAATATTGAAAATGAAATTTGAAAACTTATGAAAACATTTAAATAATAAATGTTTAATTCATTAAATTTTGTTATCAAATGAAATGATAAAGAAATTGGTTTTGATTTAAGTGTTGAATAAAAAACAATTTTTTTATAACTTGTAATTCATATCCAAAACTAAAAACCTTTTGTAATATATTTGTATTTATTGACAAAATTCAATGGAAAGCCAGAAAATAAATGATTTGGCAGAGAGTGAAGACCTATTGATGAAGAACTGCACTAAAGATGAAGTGAGTGTATCATTGGACTCATCGTTGGGTTACGAAACCATTTCAACCAATTCTTTGTCCAATTATATCAATGAAAACGTTGACATTGTTTGGCATAACATCAGATATATTGTGAAAAATATTAATGGATTGCTTAAGAAGAATAACGAAACCATTGAACTGATCCGTAATGCCAGCGGAAGAGGTGTTTGTGGACGCGTGACAGCACTCTTAGGGCCGAGCGGATCGGGTAAAACTACTTTACTTGAATGTATTGCTGGCCTCCGGACTGTTGGACTAACGGGTGATATATATGTGACTTCTGAACAGAAGACAAAAATAGCTTTTTGTCCGCAAAGAGACTATCATTTGGAGGAACTGACGGTTTGGGAAACTCTTATGTTTGCATCCAAACTCAAAAACTACAAAAAAGATTTCAGTGAAAGACTTGAATGGGATTATAGAGCACATCAAGAGGTGGTTAGCAATGGGTTGAAACAGTTAGGACTCGAGTCATGTTCTGATATCCGACTGTCCGCATGCAGTGGTGGTCAGAGGAAAAGACTTAGTATTGGTATTGAATTGGTGTCCAGACCTAACATCTTATTCCTTGATGAGCCGACATCTGGTTTGGACAGCTCTTCGTGTTTGCAATGCATTAAACTATTGCATCAATTATCTCGTGGGTCATCAACATTGCACCCAATGGTCATTATAGCCAGCATTCATCAGCCGTCGGCACAAGTGCTTAATCAAATTGATTATTTATACATCCTTTCCACTGGAGGTCGGTCTATATATTTTGGACCAACTGTTGAGCTGATGGATACTATGAGCAGAGTTGGTCTGTCGTGTCCTATGTATGAAACGATTACCGATTTTGCAATAGGAGTGGCGGCCGGAGATCATGGCCTTCATGTGGTTGAGAGGATGGCATTTAATCAAATTGAAAAAAGTGGTTATAATCACGAAACCCCTTCTCAGAGCACAGGTATTGCCAAAATAGTAGAGAAGTCTAAACGACAATCGCATCCATTCTTTCTGCATATATGGCAACTACTGGTGCGGACAAACCTCTGTATATGGCGTCAGCCACAGATGACTGCCTTAAGATTGTTTACATGTATAGCAATCGCTCTGATGATAACATTTACATACGCCTACCCTATTGGCCAGTCGGACGGGTGTGCGGACACGGCATTAGTTGAGTTTGATTTGATGAGACCTATGGGCGACTGTCTATCAAACCTGGGTTTCATATTTTTCTCATTACTTTATGTCTCGCTTTCATCAAAAATGCCAACAATTTTAACGTTTCCGATGGAAATGAATGTCTTTCTGAAGGAGAGGGCAAACGGTTGGTATTCATGCAGTGCTTACTATATCGCCAAATCAATTGCTGACATACCATACCAAGTGAGTCGTCAACTCATATACTATTCAGATATTCAAATATTTCTAATAATATGGTCTCAAAAGAAATATTTTTTTTTATTTTCAAATTATTATTTTTTATTCATTTTTCTGAAAATAAAGTTTGGATTGGATTTTATTTTTAGACTCTTTGTTGAAGCGAAGTGAAAACCACCGGTGCTTTCAATTGCAAAATATATATTTCTTTTGACAACAGATGAGAAACATATCTTGAAAATGAAAACAACTTTTAGTTAATAAAACTATTTTTCTGTTTATTTCATATTTAAATTACATTTATTTCAAAAAATAGTCAATTATTATATGATTTTAACTCAAAATAATTGAATTGAATATAAAATTTTAAAAATGCATCAAATGTTGTGGACTTGAAAGCAAAATATAATGAAATCACTAGATATGAAGTTTTTTTTATAATAATCTGGCATTTGATTGTAAAATAGACTTTATTTTTAGCAAAACTAAAACTCAGGGGCTTTTAATTCAATTAAGTTTTTAGTTGTGATAGAAATAAATTAATTCTCAAAAGTGAATAAAATTTTAATTAAAAGGTTTGCTCAAAGGTTGGATTGAAATGAAATCATAGCAAAAAAAACTTTACTTAAATATAAATATTAAATAATATAATTCAAATGAAATGATTTGTACAGTAGTTTCAAACTCCTAGGGGAGAGGGTATGAGACTCTATATTACACTTTAGGCACTCTTTTGGGCACTCTTTGAAATTAAAGGTTATTTTTAATACTTTTTTGTCAAAATCTATAAAAACTAAAAATCAGTAAAAGTCAGTCACTGTTTGAAAAAAATATTATTGAATGAAATGAGTATTAAAAATGATTTGTTTTACCAAAATCTCATTAAATCCGATGTCTTTCCCCAAACAGATAGTATTTCCACTCCTCTACTGTTCCATCACTTACTTCACAACTTATCAAATCCTAGACATTTGGCGAATCTCTGTGTTTATAATAATTAACATAATTTTGGCATTTATTTCACAAACAGTTGGTCTACTAATTGGCACCATATTTGCTGAAGACTTCACATCTGCGGTATACGCGGCCGCACTCGTCACCGCACCACTGCTTCTCTTCTCTGGCTTTTTAGTGCCGTTCCGGGAAATGCCTGAATATTTACTGCCTTTCACTTATATCTCATGGTTTAGGTATGCAATGGAGTCAATGGTCATCAATATCTATGGATTTGATAGATGTCCGGTACATAACAATACATCTACCGGTGCTGTTGGCAGTCAAACATTACCCAAATTGTCAGAAATGAATAAATTATTACAATTAACTGAATATTTAACTGAAAATAATTTGATGGCAGACGCCTTGTGGTTACTAAACAAGAATATCATTGAACAGTTGAAATCAGGGGGTTCTCTGGTGTTAAAGCTTTTTGAACTGAATGACAGTCAGATATACCCAAACTTAGGGGTTTTAATGGCATTTATGATTATAATAAGATTTATTGGTTATTATCTCTTACTCTGGAAAGTGAATAGAAATAAATGATTATTAAAACAAATAATAACTTATTATTAAATGAAATGATTTTATGCTTTTAAAAAGATTTTTAGGTGTTATTGGAGGGAAAGGTGTGTCAACTTGAATAAGAAAAGTCCAAATAAATTGAATTTTTATATCTTAATACATAAGGAAATAAAATTTAAAAATATTGTCCACGTACTTTTTTCATCGAGCTCTCATCTTATGTAATATTCTTAATGACATGTAATTCACAAAAATGTAAAATAAATGATAAAAAAATTCATTTCATTATTCATTTCATAATATCTTTTCGTTTAAACGGAAATCTTTTTATTCATTCAAATGTAATAAAAGACTTACTCTTTATGTAAAACATATTCTTTTGTTGAATTATCAATATTTTAGGTCTTCTCACAGCAATACCAATATTAGATAAGCTTGATCATATTGAATTCTCGATAACATATAGAATACATAATATATTATCTTGTTTTACTGATTTGAAATGATATAAAAGTCAAATAATATGTATTGAAATTAATTAATTTTCTACATTTAACCACTGGTTCACAGTTATCTTGATTGAACCTTGTAAATATATGACCTGAATGATGTAGATGTTTTATTTGATTATTAATTTATAACAGATTATTGTCAGTAAGATTTGCTATCGCTTTGAATTCAAACATAAGATAATTAGTAAAAACCTATTGAAACAGATAGTGATTGTCGGCAATGAAATTGTGTCCTCAGTTTCATATTTAACATTAGTTGTGGTTTTGTATAATATGTTTTATTAATAAAACCAAACAAACAGAATATCCTTGCTAATAATTCATTTGATTTTAGCATTTTAGTTTATACTCGTAATAAAATGTGAATGTATTTTATAAAAATATTAGAATCTGGGTTCCTTTATGGCAAAATGTATGTCCATGTATCCAGATTCTAATATTTATTTTAATAGATATAAGTTTACCCTTCTCAAATATTATATAACACATAAAATTGTTTTTGTGGATATCATAAAATATTTTTGTTTTGAAATAAAGTCTTATAAATATTATTTAATATTTTATTTTTAGTCTTAATATTAAAGTTAAACTGAATTTGATGTAAAACTATTGAGATATGAATTCAAGTCTTAAAATATTATTATATTTTCAATGAATTGATTTTATATTCATATTATGATATCAATTAAATATTATCAATAAAATGCGTATTAATTATAATAAAACCCAATTTAGCTTTTTGATATTCCACTTACTTAACTACCTTGGTAACTATTTGTAATCTACAAGTATTGAAAACAAGATGGGAACAGATCCTGTTCAACAGAATAACCTTGACGCCTTTATAAGCTTTTATGTGTTTAGATGCTGTATGACATACAGTGTATGTTGTGATGTGTTGTGGTATTACTTAATAAAAAATAGAAATGTTTTATGAACTAAATTTAGAAATAGAATGAACATGGTAATTATTATACACAAGGATTAATAAAAAGAGCTCTGAAAATCGAGCCTGAGCATTTCTCGATACCTATTGTCAGTGCTAAAGTGATAGTAAGTATGTTTCCAGATATAAGTGTGAATACAATCACAGGATATATAAGTTTAAAAATATTTTCAATAAAATTATGATTTTATTCGCAGTTTTGACTCATTTTTATAATTATTTTGAAATCATTGAACAAAAGTCTGAATTTTAGTTGAATTTGACTCAAATATCACATCAATATTAAAGTCAATTATTATAATTTATAAACCTTAATATTCATAGGTATCAAGAAAGGCTCAAGCTCAGTTTCTTGGAACCTTTTTTTTATTAATCTTTGATTATACCGGTATAAGCATTGAATGAATGAACACTTATTAGGATTTACTTAAAGTATGAAAATTCTTATAAAGATTCCCAAAATAACTTCACTTTCATATGAATTGAAAGTCAATTCAAACAAAATTTAATCCAAAAGTAAAACAAAATTCAATTTCAAATTGATTACACATTTGCACAACATTTGAGTGAAATGCTGAGACAAACAACAAATTATAGTTTAAAATACTCTGTAATACAGAGTCTGTATAATGTTTTTTAATACAGTAAGCATTTTATTGGGTAATGCTTAATAAGGGTGATTTTATTTTTAAGGGTTTAAACTTTAAAATAATATGAAAAATGATAAATATTTGTGATTTTTAACGAAAATCCAAAATAATTGTTATAAAATGCATTAAAAATTTAATTTAATTTATTGTTTATAAAAATAGACAGAAATCTATCAAAAAGTAAAATATATTTTTAAAAATATAATTAATTGATAGAAATATTTGAATAAATCTTTGAATCCATTCATTCATTGAATCATAAGTTGTGTTTCAGTTGCGGTCGTCTTCGAGAACACTTTTGAGGACATCCCTCAAGGGTTTGATCAAAGACTTTGTGGCTTCTGATTGCACCACAACTGGCACTACAACTGATTTACATTTGTCTGAACTGTCATCGTATTGACTGCAGATGAGGTCAAACACATCGGATTGGAAGGGATCGGCGATTTTGGCGAAATACATACGCGACTGCTCTGGACATACCGTTTCCCCTACTTTATCAAAACCCTTTCTAACACATCCGCGGAAATCATGAAATTTACTATAGGTTTCAACAAAACAATAAATTTTAATAACACTTGAAATGAGAAATATAATGAGTGAATGTCATACCAGCAAAGGATCGGTAGTTTTTCTCCAACAGCAACCTTCTGTGCTCCGTATAGAGACATCTTATAGTCTGTAAGACATGATCGCATGTCTCCGATGACAGCGTTACCACATTTTGCCATTTTTACAAACTCTATGTATTGTAAATCAAATTATAGTGAAATGATTGAAGAATTGAATGAAAACTAACCTTTCTTCTTTTCTGAAGACTTACACATCCTTTTGATGACTCGTGCAATGCCAGCGACGGCCACTTCGGTAGCTCTTCTACCGGTGGGAGTCATACACTTTTTGGTGTACTCTTTGATACATTTGTCCGTTTCTTTCAGTTTCCCGCAAAAGCCATCCAAAGCTTGGGTAGTGTTTGGGAACTGTTTGTCGGGAGAACTGATCATAAATAGCGATTGAATACAATTCTCCTTCAATGACTCATTTGGGCATTTAGGCGGAGCACTGGTAGCCGGTTGTGCACAATAAGTGATTGCTTGAAAGGAGATCAGAGGATAACAATTATTTACTGTTTCTTAAAACACAATAAATGTTTGTTTCAAATGCTTACCGATTATCGCAATAACTAAAAGCGATTTTCTCAACATTTTTATTGATTTGAAGACAAACTATTGTAAGACTCGTGAAATAAGTTTAACTCCAAATTGACTACAAATTCAATTGACTGTCATTTATATACAATTTTCAGATCCGTCTAAAAAAATTTGATTTTAAATTTAACACTTCATTGCTTTAATGAATACAAGACTGACTTCAAGGATAAGTTTGTAAAAAGACTTTTCTTTCGGAAAAATTACACAATTCTTTGAATTCACTTTCAGTACATCTCAAGGATAACCCCTTATAATGACCGCTTACTTGTCTGTGCAACTTAAGTGTACATCAATTCAATATTATCTAATGATTGATTTAATTGATGGTTTGACACATAATTCTAAACATTGAAAAACAATAACAGGATTCTTAAGTAATCCTCAAAAAACTATCTATTTTTAAGTCTTCACATAATTTTCTACTTTTCTTATGAATTTTAGATTTAATTACAGACAAGAGTGCTGTCAATCAATGAGATGTTGTCATTGATCATGAAAATATATTTTTATTATTTTTGTTATGAATTTATGATAACTTTTGTGAACACATATTCAAACGCAATGTTCTTAAAGTGAAAGATCAAGTGATTTCTCTCAATATGTTTTGTGACAATAGTTTTACACATTTATTGAATTTCATTACAAAATCTTGTGATTAATTGTTTCACAAATTATCTAAAGACTTATTAATATATATATTTTTTGTATTACGATAAATGAAAAAATACTTATTTTGATTAAGTTATGATTCAAAGATATCTTTTCTGTTGTCGACTGAGATTTGTTTTTATTTGAAATATTTTTACAATAATTTATTCAAATTAAAATAATTTTAAATATTATAAAGAAATCTTTTATTATATGACATAACATAAGAATTTTATGATAAGATGTAACATCAGTTTATTTTTGTTATATCTTTCTTAACATATATTCAAATATCAATATTTTATAACTGAAATGAAATTTGATTAATATCTCAATGATTTGAGACATGAAATCTAATATTATATGATTTCTTTCAATATTAAATATATTTCAAAAATTGGATGATTTGCTTGAGATTCACATCGTATTATGCAATCAACGAAAAAGTCAATAGATTTGATATTTTTCTTCATTAATGAAATTCAATTTAAATATTATTAAATATACGATTTATTTAATTAAACATTTAATCAATATTATTTGCAAATTCTAGCTATAAATTAAAATATATTGACCAGTAGCATTTATATCCCAACGAGATATAACTGATATAATCTGATGCACAACTTATTAAAATACAAACCATGTAAATGTTAGACTCAGTTGAATGTTGAAAGGGTTTCCAGAAGTTATATAAAAACTGAATATCAGAGATACAGGTATATAGATTGACCAAGGATTCTTCATTTCAATTTAATTACTATATTATTGTTTACTAAATACACTGTTACAGAAGACATTACAAATTACGGTAAACATTTTAATTTATTATATGATAAATATGAATGAACGATAAGGGTCATTTTATACAAATTATATTAAATTAAAAAAAAATAGACAACAATTGAATATTATTTTGAAACGAATTTTAAAATATTGAATTTGAGAAAAGGTAATTTTGAAACCTTAATGAATCACAAAACTCAACTCATTTCAAACATTTGTTTAATGAAATTATTAGAGATTTATTCATGACTTGAGAAATGAGTTTAGTTTTGAAATACATTACACAAACGTTTTGATTGTTTTACAATATGATAATTGTGTGAAGTGTTTGCAATGCATTAATAAAATTGTTTTTTAATTTGTACTAAAAGGACGGAAAGGATGGTTAGATTATTACACTTTACTTAGCATTCAAGTTCTCCTTTTGTTAAATTAATTTAACGCTAAAAGTGAGAAGTATTTGCAAATAGAGTAAAGAATTTATGATTTATTATAATTTCATTAGTTTTTAGTTAAAAACTATTTTTTTTCTTTAAAACCATTGTTTTCACAAATACTTAAACCATTAAAATCTTAAACAATAGGAATAGTAGTTAAGTCTATGACATAATCATTGTATAGATCTATATAAATGTTTAATTAATTTTGAGGAGTTGTAGTGCATTAAGATTTTTAGTGCATATTGCTTACAATTGACTTGAATTACAAACAGATCTGAAGTAAAATGCATTAAAATATGTATTAAACTGAATTTAGTTATCAATCATTTTCAGGGGTTGAAAATCACACCAAAAGCACCTGTTTATGAAAGGTCTTATGAAATTAATTTTCAGAATATATCGTAAATAATAATTAATAGAAGAAATGTCTTTTTATTCATTGAAAACAATGTCATTTATTACATGAAATGTGATTTTACGCAAGATTAGCACAAATTGTTACTTATTTTTAATCAAGATTGATTCATTAATTTAAATAAATCATTAAACTAATAAATAATTAATAATTTTGAAGTCTATACAACCTTTCCATTTCTTCAGTTATGTTATCTACCGATCCTTTATTATTATTATTGTCAACTCATGGCACAAATTGATTGACCAGTCCTTTGTTAAGTTCGCAATTATTTAAGTGTTTTGTCATCAAAATTGTTGCCATTAATTCATTTTGTTGTTTTGTTATATATGGATATTATTGTATTTGTTTTATGCTTGATGAGAGTAGGAGAGAGAAAGAGAGAGAGAGAGAGAGAGAGGGAGAAAGGGGATAGAGAGAGAGA
>JAQGAT010001337.1:0-15269 GCA_034687845.1 Pantelozetes paolii
ACTCTAAATTAATATGGTTTCCATATAACTCTTTTCTTGAAAACTGAAATTATAGGCTTGACTCATTCCTTGTTTCACACTATTTCTTTAACTATAGATTTGTAGTCAAGTGTTAAGAAAAGATCCGGAAATCAAGAAAATTGTGTTATTTTTGATAACTAAGACATTAATAGGCAGTGAATGGCAGTGAAACTAAATGGCAATTGAAATGATAAGTAAGGACAGGACTACTGACTGGTGCAGGCAATCGGTTCATCACTTTGGTCACCACAATCATCAGTTCCATCGCAATAACGACTGAGAGTCACGCACTTGCCATTAGAGCACTCGAACTCCAACAAACTTTTGCACTGTTGTTGCACTACTGGTGATGTCTGTGCTCCCAGTGATGGCTTGCTATCATCATTCAATGAGCCTCTCATACTCCAAACACCCGTCCCCTTGGGTTCACTAAACAGGAGTAACAGTGATATTGCATATAAAGAGATAAACAGATATTTGTCTAAAATATTGTCTTATTTTGTGTTACATTTTGTGCTGTATTTTGTGCTGTATTTTGTGTGCAAATGACAAACAAATGATTATTACTATTATTACCTGTCATTTGACGATGACTTTGATGATGATGACAGTGCACAAAGTGATACCGATGCTATCACTACCAGTGCTACCAATTTGCCTGACAATGGCTGTGCACTGGTGTGTGAGCTATAGCCCAATCTAGATATGCCTAATACAGTGCTGAACCACATCAGTAGTTGAACGCAATCATAATGTTTGGGTCATTTCAAAGCTATCGGTTCTATCGGTTCCACCACTTCTTGGGCCCAAATTGACTCTATTTTTGGGAATGACATCAGAAAAAGTAAATTAGTTTTTATTTCAATAAAAAAAATTTAATAAAATCTAAGTTATTATGAAATGAGCCAACAGTGCAATACTCAGTATCACTCGTACAGTGCTTTCAATTGAATTGAGACTCAATTTAATAAATGTTATGATAAGAGCGTAAGAGATCTGATGTGAAGACAGAGACTCAAGAGTTAGAGACAGTCAGTCATCGGAACACAAATGTCTGAATCAGTTGTTCATTGAATTATAGGAATAATAGGAAGTCTTTACTACTATTTATTAAATTAGAAACCTTTTAAGGAGTGATTCAAAGGAAAGGGAGATAAAATCGGACCAAAATTGAGGCTCAAAACTATTGGCGAGAAATAAGTTTCCATTTGATTGAAGATTATATTCAGTAAAGGATAGCATCTCTTAAATAACACAAACTATTAACTTATGCTAACAATAATACGTCTGCACTGAAAGAGAGGAAAATTAGTTTCAGTTTTGGCACTAGAGTTACATTAGAAACAAATATCGCTCAACAAATGTATTTAAAGTTTTTCATATACACACACATAAACTATACAAACCCTGGCCGTCTGTTTCCTACCCTTGTGTGTTGGCACAGGCATTGCATTATTGGAATAGTGAAGAAAAAATACATTTGTTATGAGAAGAAAATGAATTCAATTTATGTCACGCAAGCCTCTCGTATACACCATATCAGCCCTACCACGCCATGCAATAGCATACCAGTGCTCAATAGGGTATAAATAGAGAGAATAGCTTTCGGTTATATTAAAACAATTCGTTTCTCAGTTTTGTTTATAATTGTGTCTAAAAGTCATCACATTTTTTGTTTGTCTAACAATTTCTCTCTTTTATCTCATTTTCTTCAATAAACCCCTGTTTTTCAGTCAATAGTATTGTTATCTCTAATGAAATGAACAAAACATTGATTTAATGTCTTATGAATAAAATTCACATCAAATTAAATATTAAATTTAATTACAATGAGTTTTAATGAATATTTTCATAATTTAAATATATTTTCATTAAATTATTCACGAGATGAAAAATTTGTGTGAAAATCCCTATTCAATGCTTTTGTGTACAAATTATTTGTTTTTGGTTTTTGTATACAAATAATTGTGAAAACATTGACCGAAAACGACAGAATATTCTGGTCTTTCAATGACTAATATTCTTATGATTTCTTCGGTTTATATTTTCTGCTCTTTCTCTACAACTCTTATGTTATTTATTTGAAGGAATGAAATAATGCCTTTTTGCACACAAGGTTATCAGGGTTATAGGGCTCTAGTTTTACGCCAGAAACAAAATATTGCACTGTTATATTAGGACGGGTAGACATTTATTCGTTAGGCCAACAACTCGTTTATCAAAACCGTTCAAATGTAAGGTTTCTCATGAATGAGTTCACAATATAAAGACCATTGAATGTAGTCTTGAGTTTAAAATAAAAAATATTTTAATAAAAATAAATTAAAAATTGTTTTTAAATTAAACGAAAAATATTTACAAAATCTTATTTTAATTGTCAATTGTTTATCAAATTTTGTATTTACTGTTTAAACAAATGTTATTTAAAGTTTCATGCATTGAATGAAAGGCAGATTAAGTCCTATTTTCCAATTGAGTGTACAAAAGGATAGTCTATTAAGTTTTAAAATTAATTATATTAACTTGCACACTTTGTAAAACATTCGCATAAATAGATAAATTTTAATATTTATTATTGTAATTAAAGATTTTAAATACTTTGCAATAAAACACATCAATAATAAATTAAAACAACACTTATATTAAGTAAAAACAATTGCTAAACATTTGGAATATCCAGGGTTTATTAGTTTTATACAGTAAAATGAAATATATTTTTATAAAATTAAACAAAAATCAAAATAATTGACAAAAGATTTAGTAAATTATTATTCAAATTGTTTTTTAGACTTTTTTGTTTCAAACTCTAAATTTTATTTAAATTTATTTTGATTTCAAATGTGATTTAAAGGCAAAGACTATCAGTCATTCAAAACCTCATACAAAACGATTTGAATTATTTAAAAGTAGTCCAGAATCTAGTGTTTCATAAAAATAAGACAAAATTGAGTAAAAATTGTGATGTATTTGGGTATTCAATGAGAATAGGATTGAGAGTAGAGTTAAAAAAGCAATAATCTTACTAAACATGAGAGCACTGTTACTATACGACTAGTGCTGAGGGTTGAGAGCATATTGTATTGCATTTCTGTTTCAAATTTAATGCCATTTCTTCTTCACTGCATTTTTCAATACTATTGGCTAACATTTGGTCGTTATTTCACTTACAAAACAGGACATAAACATGAATTTCAGACTAAGACTAGTCTCCAAAGCCGATGCGGTAATGGATTCAAAGCATTTCGATGTGAGAGAGAATTGTCAGCTGACTATCACTGATATCAGTGACTACCAGTGCTTATCAGTTAAAATGAGACGAAAAGCTCAATAAATATATAACATATAAAAAAACTTTAACCGTATTTGAAAAGTAATATATAGTGAGAGAGAAACTGAAGATTGCCTTTATTTACAACTGAATCTGCCTGTGCTCTCATTGCGATCCGAAAGTGTGATATTCATCCTCTCTCTCATCACTCACTCATTCCCAATGTATTTCTTTTATCACTGTTTCTGTAGTTTTGTTTTTATGATCTCTTTTACCACTTGTCGTCAGTTGTGAGAGAAAAAGAGCACAAGAATTGCATTAATAGTTGGATTTACTTAACAACTCTCTTCTCTCTTCTCTCTCTCTCTCTCTCTCTCTCTCTCTCTCTTTCTCTCTCTCTCTATCTCTCTCTCTCTCTCTCTCTCTCTCATCATAACCAAAGAGAGCATAAAAAATAAGAAAACTATCGTTTGTTTTCACTCTAATAACAAATACAATGAAATCGTTTTCGTCATAATATTTATGTGTTTTTCACTCATTTAATGAATTTATTTATTTGTTTTTTGTTCATTGAGTGAAATGTTTTGATTTGTTTCAGTCTATTATACGATGCCTTCAATTGTATCCAAATGTTAGAAACTGTTATATAAAGTGTGAAACAAATTTGAATAAACTTAAGTGAAGGCATCGCTTGTAAGGGCGGGAAAGGGATGGAATCGGGATATATGATGGGATGGCAGTCAAGACTCAGTGCTTCTGTGAAATGGATTAGCATTAATCAGAAGAAAGGATCGACTCTTTTGTTAAGACTGGTATCAAAATTTGAATTGACTTTCAATACCTTTTGTCAACAAAAAAAAATTCATTTTTAATGAATTGAAAATTTTTCGCTTCAAAGGAGAGTGACTTTTCTCCAGATATTATGCAAACATTTATTGTTTGAGACAATCAACTGATAAGATCTTCACTGAAACACTTGTCTAAGCGTTAAATGCCATAAATATTTTGAGAAATTAATTGATCAAAAATGATCGAAAGTGAATGTGAAAGGTATTATTACTTTTTGTTTAAATCTTGGAAATTATTACAATAATATCATAAATATTGTTATTATTATTACTTTTTATTATAAAATAGATTTTTATATTGAATAAATAAAAACATTAATCATTTCTTTGAAGACATTTTGCATTTATTCTCATAAAAAATAATATATTTATGAATTATGTCTTTCATTACTATTATATTATATTCACTCTATTTGTCTGTTATTTGTTTAATATTTGTTTAATATTTGTTTAATATTTTCATTGATTTTTAATATAAAAAACTGTAAATAATAATTGAGATATTTTTATAAATATAATCCTCGTCATTTTATTTACTTTAAAATATTAGTATAAACTTTAAACTTATACCTAAAATATTACATTAAGTTTTATTTTCAATTAACACAATGAATCAAAATTAAATTAAAAAGCAGATAATAATAAAGTTTAAATTAATTGACCAAGATATTTTCTTGGTAATTTCTTGATAGACTAATTTACACATAATTTAAATGTGTAAATCATATTTAGATTGAAATTAGATTTTCAATACATTTTGTGTTTTTATTGATTTTCAAGTAAACTGTTTAATAAATAACAAAAACTAATTAACTTTGAAATTGAAATATATTTTTAATATTTTTTTTGTATTTTGTTTTTAAAGATAATTATTTTTATATTCATTTCAAAACAAAACAATTTTTACACAATTATAAGCAAAAACTTAATTAAAAATAGCAAAAACAATATTTCTTTATAAATTCAATGTACAGTATATGACAGCACAATTACAAAACCATATGTTTTATACTTTTGCTCATTAAGTCATCACTGATTAGACGAGAGAACTCCTGGAGGTAAGGGTTAACGACTTTAATGATACCTTTGGCTTACTTTCACAGCAAATAAACTAACATTTTATGTACATTTTTTTCAGTTTATTTATTATTCAATTCATTGAATAAAACTAATGATTATTTGTAGCAAAATAAAAGCATCTATCTTATTTTGTTTTGAATAAACATATATACTGTACATTCAATTGTTGTGAGACAGTAATAATGGACAGACAATTGAAAGCTTAGCAACAATTGGTGAAAATAATACAAATAAAAAGTCGATTCAAAAAAAGTGATAATATTTTGAGAATAATTCCGAAAATTAATTATTTTTATCATTCATTCAATTCGTGTCAATGTTTTGGTTAATATATTTCTCATAAACAGTATTTTCTTGACTTAAATATAAACAGAAACTCATATTTCGTTTATTTATTATTGATTTTTATGAGAAAAACTTATGAAATAATAATGAGTTAAACAAAAATCAATAATGAATTCATAATAGACTGGAAATAGACTTAATTTACACTAAATTAGAGAAATATATAAAAACCAAATATTAATGAACTCTTTATTGATTCAAATGTTTTGTCAATTAATTGATTAAAAATTCATACCTTATTGACAGATGAGTTGATTGGCATCGCTTGAAATATTAGATATTACTGACAGCACTAGTATATAAAATTTACTTAACACCAAAATAGACAGTGATTAGAAAATGAACATGGTTGATATTGTTAAATATTGAGAGTAACTCAAGTGATGTATAAATGTTTACCAAATTTTTCAATTACTTAATAAAATGAATTCACAAACACTTGATTCAAGAAAAAGCAAAAACTCTCGAAATATATCATTCATTGAATACTTCGTTGAATACTGTTTTGAAATTGAATTTTTTGAACGATTGGATGTATGGATGGGAAAGGTATTGAAATCTTAGAGTTTTGTTGATTTTGATCACAAATAATAATAAAAGCACTCAATAGGAGTCAATTCGATAAGTTTTTTGATGATATAAAAGAAGTTATTTATAGATATTTATAGACATTAAAGATATGGTATGTATTGAGTATTGAATCCAAAAATTAAGTACACATTTGTGAAGCACTGCTACCAGTGTTTGGTCGACAAATATCTTTGACTCAATACCAGTGCGAAAGACGGAACTCATGCCATACTTTCAGTCGATATGAATTGCATGCGTCCGACCCTCACATCCAAACCGACTCTCAATTGTGTTAAGAATTTTTGTGTTCAACTCATGCGCTCTTAAAGACAACTCATCTATTGATCAATTCATACAAATATAGTCTTAATTTAAGTCTAAATTGAAATTAAGACAAATCGCTAAATATTTTCAATAAATAATAATTGCATTTCCCTTTCAAAACATCTTTTGTTTATTGTCTAATAATTTTTGAAATTTTAAACTTTGATAAAAACAGAGAAATACTGTATTGTTATAAAAATATTGGGTTTGAAAACCCATTGGAAATACTTTTCTGAAATTTTTCAGATATTTTAGATTAGATTAAACGAAAAGTTATTGAAAAATGTTTCAAATATTTTATACAAAGTTTTTTATAAAAATATTTGTTGTATTAAAAGTGTGTGAAATCAATGTCTACTGAAACCCTTTCCACTTCAGAATCTAATGAAGGGTTTGACTCATTGATCACTTATTGCATTGAGTATTGAGTAGTGAACACATATTTATTCAAATAAAACATAATTATAATATTGTTTTGTTAAACAGCGACTGCACTCACATACTGTAAAAAGTGCTCTACCATTGAATATATAGTATTTATATTACAACACTTTTTTGAAATGTTCTAGTTTCTAGACTATTAATAATAAAATTACCCTGGATGCTTATTAACAAATAAATGATCATATAATCATAATAAAATAATTTTATTACTATTGTATTTAAAACATCAGATCTTGTGTTAGGTTTTTATAATTTGACATTTTATTGTCAGAACTGTTAGTAAATTATTTATAAATCAATAAATATTAAATCAATTTTCAAAATGATCTAGCTGGTATATTCAACTGCGAGGTTCAAATTTACTTTTTATTTAATACAGTACAGTATTATAATATCTTCAGTTAGAGTTTAAATAATTTGCAAAATATGTCAAAATAAGTGAAATATAAATAATATTTAATTAAATTAATATTATTTTCAATGAGTTATAGATTTTTCATATTTTCAAAAGTATTTTCAAAAAATTGAACATTTGATAAAAAACCCAAAATTGGTTTCATTTGAACATAAGATCAATAAATTATATTTCACTTCAAATTTGAAGTTATGTTTCCAAACATCATTGGATTTGTCTCCCTTTCCTCAACTAAGAGTCAGGTCTGTAGCAGTTTTGTGGTTAAGTAGACAGTGATAGTCAAGGAATGAAATTAGTCTTATTTTAAGAGTAATAAACCAATTATTATCAAACAGTAAGCGATCAAAATGTTTAGTGTATTACAAAACCTTTGATAAAAACTTCCTTTCCTTGAATTTCAATGAATCTCAATGATTGATAGCACCGTCTGATTCATGATATCTTGACTATACCTAACTTTAGTGAAAGACAGACTAATAAAGACTTTCTGCTATTTTTGAAAAGAGTTTGTAAACAGAAAATAAAATATATATTTTCGTAACATTTGTTTCATTACTTAATATAATATTATTTATAATTTAATGTTTGAAATAGTATTTGAAATAACATTTTCATAACACAAACAAAACTTTTATATTTGAGAATAATTTCTTAACTTTTTTTTGGGTTTCATTCAAATATGAATGCAAAAGAGCACTGGTATTAAGGGAATGAATGTCTTCTTCTTCTCTCACTTTAGTTTATAGTTCACTAATTCATCCAAAGTGTGAATATTTTAGTGAAAGCGCCAAAACAGACACAGAATATAACTGTTTGGGAACGGTATTAGTTGTTACTGTAGTCCACAAAAGAGTCGTTGCATTTATATTTAGCGTCGCATCAAAAGCATCGTTAATACAACCCTAGACTCAAATAAATCTTATGTTTCACTCAAAGAAAACCTCTGATCCGTGTCTTAAACACAACTCTTCACTAATGTATTGAAGATTTCAAATGAAAACTCAAATTATTTTTAATGAAAACATTTATTTATGAAAATTAATTAACAAAACCGACAAATATTTTAAGACAATTACCCCTGAATTGGGTGAAGACCTCATCTTTATGATGATTAAGTTGATGGTCTTTTTACTTAAACTAACATTTTATTCATTGAATGAATATTTTAATTCAATTTTATTTCAATTCAATCTTATTTTAAGATCAAAAAACTTTTTAAATATATTTTAAATGTCTTTATATTTGACATTCATTTGTCAAATGGATTACAAAATAATTGATTAGATTTCACTTCAAAACTATATTTTAAGTAATTTTAAGTAAATTTCAATTTTTTATTCACATTATATTCAGTGAAATGTTTTGTTAAAAGCATTTTTGTTTATAATTTAATTTATAGTTTGGATTAAACTCTCATTTTTGAACCAAAAATATTTTGACAATAATTTATTGTATATTTTGCACCAAAACTGATGAACTTTTTAATTAATTAAAACATTTATTGATTTTAAATGTTGACTGAAATTAATTATTTGAGGAAAACGTAAATAACTTTTTGCTGTATTTCCGACAATACTGTATTAATGAAATTTTTATCTATTTTTGATTAAAATTATACCAAAAATCATAGCTTTTGTGAAAATAAATAAAATTTTATCTTTCATTCAATCAAAAGACTATTTTCTCAATTGTTTTAAATTAAAATTCATTCATATGTTTGCCTAAAAGTGAGTAAAAAATCACAATTTGATTATATATTTTATATATAATTTTGAATTTATTTTAATGATTAAAGTCATTGACCCCATCCAGACATTCCTACCTAAAGGCTAATGATATTGACCAAGGCTAAATAACTCATTCTTCTATTTTTCTGGTTTTAATATTTTTCAACCAATCTCTGGAAATAATTTATAAGAAATGTTATGAATTGACTCAGAAATAGATATAAACAAGGTTATCTTCATCTATAGCCAGAACAAATTTACACACAATAAAAATTGTTTTAATTGTTTATCACATAATTTAGGTATAATTTGTAGCAAATCATTGACAAAACCAAGTCTTCCGCTTTCATTACAATCACAACCAAACACTTTGTCATCACTTGTTTTGAATAAAATATTTTTATCAGAAAAACTGTGAAACAAAACTATTTTTAGTTTCTCTTCGTCTGTAAAAAATATCATTAAAATTATAATTCTTTGTAAAAATTAACAGAAATTTTAATCCAATTTTATAATAAATTACAAAAACTTTTTATTTCATTAAAATCTTAACAATAATTTCATTGAAATCTTAACAATGTCATATAAACCTTATCTTCAATTCAATACATTAAAAGAGTTGTATATAAATGCAAATAAATTTATTGTTTGTGTTGTCATAGTTGTGACGATATATCAAATACTTTGTGAATTGAAGACCCGTAAGATCCCGGGTTATATGCAGTGCAAAGTATGGGTGCAGAACATTATGTGCATGGTGAGGTTGACGAAGACAAATGATTCATTAAATCAGTAGCAGCTGTGCGAAAGGCATCGTTACGTTACCCTACACTTGATTATCGTATACAGAATATGGTATAGTGTTGGGCACCGATAGAGTACGAGTTGTATAGTTGATAGGCATAGCAATCAGTAAATAGAGTTGAGGGCCAGTAATAAATGCTATGCATGACTGTGCGCCCAATCATCTGAATTGTGAGTTATATAATAAGTATTGTTGAAAAGTTTGCTAACAGTGCAAAACGCTTCACAACATAGCTATCTGTGTCTACTATACTCTCATTATACCCAATGAAGTGCAACGCAAATACATTGATGTTATCCTCTCTTCAAGTGTTTTGCTATAAAATACAAAACAAATTAAATGTTAATTAATATTAAAATCAAAATTTGATAACAATTTCAATGAATTTTATAATTTGTCTCAGAATTTAGTAATCAATTGAATAATAAAGTAATTAATTGTTAATAAAAATACAATTTTTGAAAACATTTTGTAATAAATAGTTGAAAAACATTTTAATCAACAAAACTATTAATAGATTTTAAAAATCTCTTATCTTTTGGTATTTTATTTCAAAGAAATTCATAATAAATGTGAAAATATTTTACGTTTGAGAGTTGAAGTCTAAAACAGATCTGATAGTAATTGAATGCAAATAAGGTATTCTCAAAAATCAATCGCACCCTTACTTTAGCCCTTACTTTGCATTCAATAAAACACAATTAGTATTGAATGAATGATGGGTTGTCTACAGGACTATACGTTTTTAGAGTAAAAGTATACAAAAGTTTGAAAACAAAAAACTTCTTTAAATGATATTTTCTATCACTTAATACCCACTCGAGTATCAAATTCTCAAGACTTGTATTGCTCTCTGAAACCCGAGATCTTATGCCTTAAACTCAAACTTTTAGCAAAACTAATGATAACATAAAAATCTATTTTCACATTAAATTTTTGTCATCAAAAAAAGATTTATTAAAACACAAATTGAAAGCCAAACACAAAAATCAATCACTAGTTCACTGAAAAAGTTTCATTAATTTCTATGAAGAGAATAATATTAAAGCATTTTATTCGCGATTTTCGCCTGAAATCCAATTTTTATTTATCGATTGCAAAGATATTCTCAAAAATCTAATGAAAAATATTTTCTCAAAATTTATAATTTCCAAAACATTTCAAACCATTTAATGTATTATTAAATAATTTCAATCAATATTTTTTTCCTCTTCTCATAAAAAAGAGATGAATTGAAACTAAGAGTGAATTAAATGATTGACAAAAAAAACTTTAAGAGATTTACGACTGAAAAGTGCAAAAGAAAATAAAAAATCACTAAAAACTACATTTTATACTCAAATACGAGTCAATCAAACCGTTTTGACAGTTATGGCGTTTTGCACTTTACTTATATAACCCTTATATGCAAATCACAGCCAAATCTACTCTTTAAGACTCAAATAGACTTTTATTCAAATAAACATTTGAACACATCTTATCTGCAAATAGTTTTTCTTTGCTATGAATTTCATAGCACTTATAGTATAGGAGAGGAAAAGTAATAAAACCGTTGTTTGCCTGACGGCACTCATATATCACATATTCGTAAGAGTATTACTACTATTGCCTAATATTACTGTATTTTGAAAGTAAGCATAAAGTAGATTAAAATTTTCAGAGACATTCATAACTCATACTATTGGCACCGGTAGCTCAAAGAGCATACCACCAGTGCATCATATTTAGAGCTAATAGAGAAAACCCCTGGAAGTAAAGCAAACACTGTTTAAATTGTATTTTAGGTTTTGGTCACAAACACTCAATTTGAACACAAATGTTAAGAGATCTCCATAACTGGAAACACATCTAATATTCAGTCGTTTTGTGTGAGACTTGAAATATATATTGAATTACTTTTTACTTATTAATAGTTTGACAACAAATCTATGAAAGAAATCGCAAACACTTTACCACAAAATTAGCTCTAATTTTGTAATTCAAGCGTTTTTGGCGTCTTTTGGCACTTAAGTCAACCAAACATTTAGTTTATTTGAACTCAAACGTAAAAAATAACAAAAATTCAGACTTTTATTAAAATTTCTTTCATTTTATCTCAAAGTTTTTATTTTTCACACGAAATAGTTGAACAAATTTTTGTGCTATAAATACATATATGCTTTGCTTTACAACTCAATCAATACGATTGCGATTAAATTAATTCCTATATTCAGGTTATGTTTTATTATTAATACTTTGAGATAAGCTTTAAATATAAAAACAAGTGAAACAATAAATTTTAGAAAATTTTGAGCTAACACTGATAAGTCCTGTGATAACCCTCTAAAACATAAGGCTTTTATTATTTTCATCATTTATTTCCTCAGTTTTCGTGAATTACATTATGAATTACATTAAAATTATTAAAGCAATTAATATTCACTAATGAATGACATTATCTTTGATTCAAATTTCAATATTTATTGCTTTAGTTTTGAATAAATTTTATTCAATTAAATATTTTCAAAAAATAAAGTAAACGTTAAATCACTTTAAATCAAAAACTTTAGATATTTATTCAAATAAAAATTTATTTCAATTAGATCAACTTGATGATTTATAATTAATTTCATAATTAATATCAGGTGATCTTTAATACCAACTTAATATGAAGTCATTTAAACCTTTAAATCAAAATAATATTTGCAATTTTCACTCGTTATTACAAAAACTGTCATTAAATTTATATTTTAAGGCAAAATAAAACAAATGTTATTTACGGATAATATTGCGCTGGGGCCTTTTGTAAGTGCTCAAGATATTTTTGAATACAACAAAAGCCTTTCACATTATAATTAATTTTTTACCAAAATATCAAATGATATAATGATATAATGAACTGATTTTTTGTATTCAGTTTTCATCTTCTTTTCAAATTATAATTTGTAAACATTTGACAAAATTTGTAACAATTTTTGCATTTATTTGACATTTCATTTGACACTGAATTGTTAATCAATATTTAGTCTCTGTTTAAAAAACTGATAAAATCGTTGTTCTAAAGCTTGTTTACAAAGCACTGGTAGAAATCGATAGAGAGCTGAGGATATAAGACTTGACCTCTGATGACCATTGAAGACATTTATTAAAAATGTGCACAAAATATAGCTTTAATTAAAACAAAAGTGAGACAAACAAAACATTTACATATACTTTATGCAAATGAAAACACATTTTGAAAGGAGTTTATGAATTATAAAACAATTTTCATATCATTTCAAACAATACTTTAACAGAAAATATTAATTTTGCAGAACATCTGAATATTGAGTCTATTTTTGTCTGAATTTTTAATTAATAAAACAAAAGATTAACAAAAAATTTAATTAATGTTATGTTTAAGTCCTCAAAAAGTTTTTGAAACACTTTTAGTGTAAATATTGTCAAAAATTTAAATCCTTTTTAATCCAAAAATAACAATTGATTGCATAAAAAGTGTAAAAATTAATGAAAACAAAAGTAATTTCTCAAACAATTTGACAATATTTTTGTTCACAAACGTTGAGAAATATAATTGATTTGAGATATACTCTAAAAAAAGATAGATTGAGGTCTTATTGTGGGAGAAAATGATTGATTGCTTCACAATTGATATCAAATGAAATTATGAATGAATACAATGGACTCTAATCTACTGAATGTGTGAATAAAATCCAGTGAAGTATTCAATGAAAAGATAGTTTCAATTGAAGACAACTTTCCTTTGAAAAACTTTTTTCTCTTCAGAAGATTGTATGGATTTATACAACAATTTTGTTCAGCAATTAATTACTCAATAATTCATTGAAGAGTAAAAATGATTTGATTTTGAGTGAAAAAAAGTGAAAAGTGTTATAAACTAACAGCTATTCCGGTCTTTGATGTTAACATTTGATGTCAAATATATTGTCTGTAAGTCTTAAACGTATAATAGAGTGGAGATGACAGTGAAGTCCGCTTTACTACTCATTGTTTCATCTCTTGTGTCACATCTCTGTCACAAAACGTATCACCAAATGATTCATTAGTATTCACTTCACATCCACTGAACATAACTTATAGCTCTCTTTCCTAACCATTCTTTTACACAATATTTTTTGTCTTATTTTGTTTAATCTGTTGGCACTGTTAGCACTGTTAGCAGACGTTTGTTAATTAACTTCTCCGCCCAAACATTAAATCACTCGTAAGTCCTTTCCCTCTCATAGACTCGACTAAAATGAATCAATCATTCATTCATTCAGTTATTCATCGATTCATTTGTGTTAATATTTTTTTCAATACAATTGAAGACAAACTAATTTAAAGTTTACTTAAATAGTCTATAAAAGCACTCAATTTGGATGAGAGATAATAATAAGTTATATAAATGCAAAAACGGGTCAATTCTTGCAATCCCATGGGTTTCCACCCGGATATTACCCTATGAATGACACCCGATGGGTACCCTAAATTAGTTACCGGGTACACCCCAATAAGAACTCTAACCTACCAATCACAAACATTACTTTTAAAAGCAACAAAAAACGTTAATTTATTTAAAATATAAAACAAATTAAGTATTTAGTAAACAGATTACTAATAACTCGTAATTAAAATGATACAGGTAATATCGATACTTAAATCATAAGTTCTAAGTCAAACTGTAAATAAAATATTAATATTTATGTATAAAAAATATAAAAGTGAACTAGATCTATTTGGAAAGAGTTAAACTTTAATTATTTGCTTTTATCAATTGAATAGTTAATAATTTGAATGAAAAAGGAGTGAAATCTGTTTTATTTATTTAAATAAGTTTTTATTTTTTTCAACGAGTTATAGATTTATTATATATTTCAATCTCACAATTAAATGATCCTGGTAATGCTCAAAACATCACTTTTAAACAAAACTGTAAGTAAAATAAATATATTAATAGAATATAACTATAAAAACAAAATTGGTCCTTGGTTCAATTGCGATATTCCAATATATAATTACTTTGAATATCTTATAAATTATAACCAAATAAGTGAAACATAATTATCAATGAGTTATAGATTTTTATTTTCAAAAATCCTTTCAAAAAATTGAATATTTGATAGAAAACCCAAAATTGGTTTTATTTGAACTTATGATCAATAAATTATATTTCACATCAAATTTGAAGTCATGTTTCTAAACAGCACTGGATTTGTCTCCCTTTCCTCAGTTCTCAGTTAAGTGTCTGTTTTGATGCAGTTTTGTGGTTAAGTATTCAGTGATAGAGAAGATATTGTAATCACAATATTTTCCAATATATCTGAAGACAAACTAATTTAAAGTTTACTTAAATAATCTATAAAAGCACTCAATTTTGATGAGAGTTAACAATAAGTTGTATAACAACAGAAGAGAGAGAGAGAGAGAGAGAGAGAGAGAG
>JAQGAT010001338.1:0-15234 GCA_034687845.1 Pantelozetes paolii
GAGAGAGAGAGAGAGAGAGAGAGAGAGATCAGATTTACATATATCAAAGATCAATAAACAGATCATTTGAATTACAATAGTTGTGAATGTAATGAATATATTGATATTATATTTGCATTTTATTGTACAATAAAAATATTATTGAATAACTTTTCAATGATTTAATAATAAATTATTGTTTTGCCTACGAATTGAGTGCAAAATATTGTTTGAGTTTTTTATACTGAGAATCGATTTTAAGGCGGATTTGTAGGAAAGTTTCCATATCATACCAGTGCTCGCATTTTAAGGCATTAAAAAAGACTGAACACAAACTGAATATACGTTACGAAAGAGGTATTGGAAAGCCTTGTTTGACCTTTTATTCCCTTTCATTCGCTACACATTATTAGGTGTTCACTAGGGTGTGAATATTCAGGGTTATATACAAACTCTATTGTTAGCGACTTCACTCTATCCAAGATTATAATCTGAGATTCTGTATGGATGGGTAGTTTCTGATTTACGGCAAATATTGATTTGAGCGTGACTAATTTTGAACATCATCATTTTATCTAACGACACCTTGGTTACATTGGATGAATACAAGACTGGTTTCCACCAATTCTTCATTGACTTTCAACTGATGCCCAGATTTTGCGCACAAAGAAAAACTACATAACAAATGATTTATTTTATTTAGTGTTCAATATTTTTTTGACACTTCCTTGAGAGCACTGTTAGAAAATATATTTCCGGACTATTATTGAGCAAAAAATATCCATAAATGATAGATAAATATAAAATCAGATATCACTGAACAGATGACGGAAAATAAAATTTAAAACTAATTTATTAGCAAATAATCGATTGTTTTCGTTGTTATTCAACACATTATGTTAAGGGAAGGCTCAACACCCAGTGCTAACACCTATTCAATTGTTTGTTAAAAATTAATTAGTCATATAAAAAAGGGTTTTGTCATTTGAATTGAATCCTGGTTCTTAAAGTCATCTGCAAATTCAATGAACTATAGAAAACAATGAATTGAAGCTAGGTCTATTAATTATCAATTATACGTTATAATTTATAACTTGTGACTATGAATACAGTATTCAATGATATTTAAATTAATTAAAACACCCTAGTTACTAGGGCCTAGCACAATAGCTATCAATACTTTGTTTGTGTCTACAGCAACAGTATAATAATGAAATAAGATCTGACATTGGTCAAATTACATTTATTTAATATTATTTAAACAAAATTCAAGAAAATATTTTTATTATTGTATTGTTTTTTGTTAACATTTGTTTCATCTTTAAGTGAAAAACACTGAATAAAAGTCATTCACAAGTGATTTGTTTAAAACATTTTAAAACAAACGAAGTTTTTATCACTTTTTCTGAAATTAAATTTTGATTTGAATTTTTATTTTTTGCTTTTTTTCCTAACATTTGTTAAATATTTTAGTTATTTATTGATTTGTTTTAAATGTTTGAATAGTTTTGTGAAAATTAATGTGAAATTAATTGAACTTTTTTTTAATCAAATTCTTTGAAGAAATACGAAATCATTTGAATAACAATGCCGTTACTCAACGAAAACACTGTTACTGTTATACAATCTGCCGGCGCTGTGGGCGACGGTCTGGACTCAAAGCAGAGAATGCTGGACAACAGCCGTCCAGATGTAGAACAGGGGGACAGTAAGCCTGTGAAGAGAAAATCAATAGCACACAGAATACCAGCGTTTGGACTACTTATGGCACTGATATCTGTGGTCTGTTTCAGTATTGGATCAGTTATTGTGAAAGTGTTGACACAAATGCATTCAACACAAGTGCTGGTAATCAGGTATACAATCAAATGATATTAAGCCTATCTCTGAAAACAATTTACATAAAAAACAAATTTATTTTTATTACAATTCACTTAATATTTTACAATTTAATTAAAGCAGGACATATGCAACTAGGTCATTCTCTAATTTATTTATTATCATGATACTTTAAAGTCCATGAATAATATTAATTCTGATGATAAATAAACTTAAAATTCAAAACACTTTTATTATTTCAAAAAATATTGAATATTTTTCTCTCAATTCCCATCAAAACAGGTGTTGTTTTCAGTTTATATTTTACACGACAACAGCAGTGGTATATAAACTCCCCCTCACCGGCCGCAGTGGCCACCGCTGGGAGTTGGCTATGCGGTGCATATCTGGTACAATATCAATGACCACTATATTCATGGCCTATCGACTCATGCCTTTAGCGGACGCCTCGACAATACACTTCTCATCGCCAGTATTCGTCACAATATTAGCCTACTTTTTGCTGAAAGAGCCGTTGACTCTGCTTCAGATGATCACCGGCACCATCACATTGACCGGTGTTGTCATTATAGCCAAACCAGAGTTCATATTCGGCGCCGAGACAGAGGGTGTGCACGAGAATCGACTATTGGGTACAATATTGGCGAGTGTTTCCGCATTCACGGCCTCGTACTCAATGATTAATCTGAGAAAGTTGAAGACAACACCCGTTCCCGTTGTGGTGATGTGGTATTCCGCTACAGCTATTGTGTCAGGTATACAATAATCATCTAAATATTAACCAGATTAAATTTCATATTAATTTTCACACATCAGGTACAATCATATTAGCAATCCTGAACAAATTTGTAGTACCCACCGGCTTAATGACCTGGGCAATGTTGGTGGCCATAGGCATCTGCGGCATCGGTGACCAATACTTTTTGACCACTGCACTCAAGTATGAAACTGCTGGACCTGTCTCAGTCACTCGCACTTTCAATATAGTCCTGTCCTTCATCTGGGAAGTGGTCTTATTGTCGGAAGCGATTGAATGGACATCGGTGTTGGGCGCCTGTCTGGTCAGCTCCTGTGTTATAATTCTAGCGCTCGTCAAATGGCACTCAGAATCGCCGCAACTGTTTGAGAGGATTGAAGAGAGAATCTGTTGTTTCAGAAAAGACGACAACTCTGTTGACAATAACCTGAAAACAATACCGGAATCCCTGCGCGCGTCCACTGAGAGTGTTGACTCCACTATAGCTCAGAGTACTGTCCACTCAAACGCTATATTATTAAAATCAGACGATGAAAGTCGTAATTAAATCCTTGATTAAAATTATCATTAATTGCTTTAAAGTCGACCAAAAGAGATGCGGTACTTATGATCTGGTGTGAAAATGAACAATGTCATTTATTATTAGTAAAACCCTAACCACCATCCTCTAGCTTGTATATGTAGAGGGAGTAGTAAATAGTATACTTAAAGATTACCCTGACTATCATTGAATGAAGATAATTTAAATAGTTTTCTATAGTCTAAACATTTTTTTAATCAATAAATATTTTTGTTCTAGTACAGATGCTTGAATAACTGATCTAATCTATTTGAACTCATAATGACCCAGGAATTCTCCTGACATACAAATATTATTTATTATGAATATTCTGAGCCATTTTTTGAATAATAAATACTATCGTATTTCGCCATTTACGGTTTAATATCAGGGACAATATCATGATATTTTGTCTTGATATCTTTTTATTATTTACCAAATACAGTCGATTCTTGTAATTATTTACTTAAGATTACTGTAAAATATTTTTTACTTCATTTGCGAAATAATCAAAATATCGGTAATTGTATTCATAGTTTCAAAACTGAGAATTGAGTGTATTTTTCTCCCCTTTTTATTGACAAGCAATTGTACATTAATTTTTTTATTTATTGACCCTTATATTAAGGGGTAATTTATTAGTAGTAATTTTAAATTGTTTATACAATTTAATTTAGTTGTTTTTTCAATTCAACAATGTTGTTTTCTTTTTTTGATTCAAATTTAAATTAAATTTTTGACAATTTTTAAACAAATTTTTAATTAAAAAAAATTTTGAAAATTGTTTTTTAAAATAAAAACTTTAATAATTAGTTTAAATATTGTATTTATAAATTCACCAAAGTAATTCTGTTAATAATTAACCTTCAATAAAATAAGTTAAATATAATTATACTTATTTGAAATTAAGAATAAATTTGATCATGTTACTTAAATTGAATTCATTTATTTCATATTTAAACATATCTCAATACAGTATAACAAATCATATCCACCCCTCAATTAATGTGACCCTTACTTTTTAAATAGGAGTTTCAAGATTATATTCTATTTCAAACTCAATTTAACATAAATAAAACAGCTTGTTGATTTAAATTATTGAATAATAATTTTAGCCAGTCTTAAAAAATGAATTTAATAATTTATCAATTTGTTCATTGAAGAGTTGATAAGATAAATAATGAGTTTACATTGTTAACTCTCAAAACCTTATGTAATTAAAATAATTTCACTAATAATTTCTCCCCTTTAAATATCAATCTGTTATCAAGGTATTCACTTATCATGAGATCTTCAAAAAAGATTAAAAATAATATTAAACATTTTGCACATCCCTGCCGTCACACCACTACTCCTGCCATCAATTATTTGTATGAAGTGTTTGATAGATAAGACACAAAATTAATATAAACTTAACATTACTTCTAATAACAAGTTATTGCTCTAAATCTCAACAAACAATTCATTACTGTTTTCAAGTGTTATCTGAAAAGTTGGTCCAAATTTTATTCAAAGTCTGCTTTGAACTGAAAATAAGACATCGATTTGTCATTAATATGATTTAATTACCATTTGTTTTGTCAAACAAATTGCAATTATTTAACACAATTGTGAAATCACTTCAATATATGACTTAAATATGCATATTATTGTTGTCAACGACAAAGACCTGGGTTTTGATGGCAACAGTATTGAATATAACCACAAATCAGGCGAATCCAGTAAAATACCAACCCTCAAACTGGGGACAGATGTCGGCGATTTTAAAAATGATTTTGCTATCAATAGGACGACCAAGAGATCCATTCCCGAAATGATACCGGCGTTCGGTCTTCTCATGTCTATTATGAGTGTATTTTGTTTCTCATTGGCGAGTCTTATAGTGAAAGTGTTGACTGAATTACACTCATTAGAGATATTGTTCATCAGGTAATTAAAATCTGTGCCTAAAAACAGAGACTAAAAATGATTTTCACTAAAGAGTTGTTTACTCCTAGTCTACAGTAAAACCCATTTTATCTTTTGATAAACTTTTTCTAAAAAACAACATTTTTTATCAGTTTTGATGTGAATTACATAATTATTTAAGTTATGGATTGACTTTAAAATATTATTTTGAGAATTCATTTATGTTGTCTTTCCTTTCATACCTACCAGTGCTGTGCAAAGTGCAATCATGTGGTGCCTGAATTATTATTAGATAGCTACTTATAATCACTATCAATAACTAGATAAGATTAATTTATTTTAATTGAATGACACCGGTATTTGATTACCAACTGTCCATGTTAATTCAAATTGACACAATCTAATGTATGTTTTTTTGATTGGATCAGGTGCAGTTTTCAATTGGCATTTTATATTATTCCGGTTATTTACAATAGACATCCTTTATTTGGAGTCCCGGGTCATAGACTTAATTTAGCTTTGAGGGCAATATGTGGCACATCCGCTGCTATTTGTATATTCATGGCCTACCGACTCATACCCCTGGCCGACGCAACAACAATACAATTCACAGCACCTGTTCTCGTTATATTCCTGGCCGTATTTATACTGAAAGAGCCCCTGACGCTAATACAGGTGATCACGGGTTTTGTCACTCTCTTCGGTGTCATAATCATAGCTAAACCGGACTTTATATTTGGTGGTAAAGCTGTGATCGTAAACCGCACCGAAGGGTTGATATTCTCAGTGGCGGCCACTTTCAGCACCGCATCAGTTATGCTAATACTTAGAAAACTAAGGACAACACCCCTTCCAGTGGTCATCATCTGGTTCTCAATTGTCGCTATGGCCGGCAGTCTAACCATCTTATTGTCAATGGGTTTGTGGAAATGGCCGTCGGGTTGGCATCAATATGGACTCCTCTTAAGCATTGGTATCCTCGGTATTAGTGACCAATTCTTTATGACCATTGCTCTACACTATGAGAGCGCTGGTCCGGTAGCCCTGACCCGCACTTTGAATATAGTGTTAGCATTTGTCTGGGATGTGTTGGTGCTCTCCGAAGACTTTGATTGGACCAGTATATTAGGCGCCTGTTTGGTGACCACCTGTATAACAATACTAGCTATCTCTAAGTGGAAGCAAGAGAAACCGGATCAGTTTGAGAACATTAAGAACAAGATCTTCTGTCGCACTGACAGTGCAAACGAGGGCTCAGACGATGAATGCGATGTACTTATAGTCAGACGTCAATCACAACCATATTATGACAGTATTGATGATAAGATGGCATTTAATACACTGACCCCTCCTCACGAAGAGGCGATGCGACGGAACGATAGCTTCACGATTAAAAACACTGAATTTGTTATGAATAAAAATAGTTAAGTATTTTATCATTAATAGATTGTACTTGCTAATTAATTATTTATTTAATTTTGGAAGTTTATTAACATTTTTTGTCTGTTTATTTAATTAGAACTAATGGTTCCTTGATTAATTATTGATTCTACTATTGGAGAGATAAATAGCCGCCTTGAAACTCATGGAAGAAATTTCTTCTTGGTTAAATATTTATATATAATAAATTGAGTGTTTATTAAATAACCTACTATATTTATTATAAATAGTGTTTTTGAATCTCTTATTCTGATTTATAATTAAAATAAAATTATTAATTATTTTCTGAATAAACAATTAAAAAATGTTTGAATTATAAATGACACTGTTCAAATATTTTAAAAACTAGTTTTTACAAGTTTTATCTGTATTTAAAATAAACAATAATTACGATAAGGCTTTAATCATTTTAACGATAAACTCAATTCTTTGAATAAAATAGATATTTAACCGGAACAAATATTTATTTGATGATTTGCTATTTTATTGAACAGATATTCGGTGAAAATTATCAAGATCAAAATAATTGGAGTCATATTTTTATTTCTTTGTCTCAATTTTTACTATAAAAAACAACTTTATTTTCCACTGAATCAAAGTTTTACTACAAATGAGTTGATTCTTAAATAATCTTTTAGTTTTTAATAAACATTTCATAAACTGATAAACAATTTCATTGAACAGATCCTCAGGTTTGCAATCAATCGGTAGTAAAAAGTGATAAAACTATTTGTGGTCAATGTTTTTGTAAATTATTTTCAATGAGAAAATGAAATCAGAAATCAATTCAATTGAAGTGAATGTTATAAATGAGAGGAAAAGTGAATCACATTTCCCGAGAAATGGCTCAAAAAGTGCTGTCGTTTTAGATGTCATCAAAAATGAGAGCGATTTTGAAGAACAGCAAAAATCACAACAATCTTTGTCATCAAAGGGGTATAAACAAGCAAAATGTATTCCAGAAATGATCCCGGCGTTTGGTGTCATCATGATGATATTGAGTGCCACTTCATACTCAATAGGGAGTCTTATTATTAAATTATTGCCAGAATTGCATTCATTAGAGGTCCTATTCTTCAGGTTTGTGCATAAGTTTCAAAATGATCTAGCAAAGATTTTATTGATATTTATTTAATTGTTTTGATACATCAATTAAGTTCAATCAATTTTATCCAGGTGCTGTTTTCAGTTCCTATTCAATCTAATTTACGCCTTAGTAGATAAACAGCCACTGTTAGGCCTACCCGGCCATAGGATTGACTTATTTATGCGCGGAATTTATGGCACCATCTCATCCATGGGTAGTTTCATGGCGTTTGGTTTAATACCCCTCTCAGACGCCACAACCATTCAATTCTCATCTCCAGTATTCGTCACACTATTTGCATACTTCCTACTGAAAGAGCCCCTGACTATACTCCAGGTGCTCACCGGAACCATAACACTATCAGGTGTTGTAATAATAGCTAAACCAAAGTTCCTCTTCGGCTCGCATATAGTGATACCCGAGAATAGGATTGAAGGCCTGGTGTCTGCAATAATGGGCGCGTTTGGCAATGCTATGGCTATTATAACACTTCGTAAACTGAGAACAACACCCGTTCCTGTGGTTGTGATCTGGTATTCGTTGGCAATAATTATCTCATCGATTGTAACACTCCTAATATGGAATCAATTTCATTGGCCGAGCGGTTGGCGCACCTGGACTTTGCTTCTGGTGATGGGCATCACAGGAGTTGGTGACCAGTTCTTCATGACTATTGCATTGAGATATGAAGCCGCCGGCCCCGCATCCATAGCCCGGACGCTTACAATTGTATTGGCATTTGTATGGGATGTGCTTGTGCTCAATGGAGTGTTCAATTGGACAGCAGCTGCCGGCGCTTCACTGGTATCTACAGGTGTTATACTGTTAGGTATCTATAAGTGGAATCAAGAGAAACCAGAGTTTTTCGATAACGTGAAACAAATTCTACCCTGTTATAAGGGGGCAAATGCTAAATCATAAATCGTGGGTATTTTTAATTGTAACTAAAATTTAGTTGTGTTTGATATAGACATCAGTCATACCCTAAGACTCTTGTGGACGGGTGGTTGAGATTAGTCCAAAAAACTCAATGAATGTAAACAATAATTAAGTTAAACATAAGTCACGATAAATAATGTTTTAATTTATAAATGAAATACAAATAAAAACATAATTTCATTGAAAGTGAAACACTTTTTGTGTAAATGATTTATTATGAATAAATTACTGACCTTTTACCAATTATTTCCACTATTTATTACATTGATTATAATTATAATAAACAGCATTTTAATGAAGAATTAATAACAATAAATACAATATTATTTAGAAAACACTTAATATTTAACAAATGATTGATTTTTCGCTTATCTATGCAAATCTTTGTGAATCAATATCTGGGTACATTCAATTTATTTTATAAAGTAGAATCATCATGATATGCAAACCTCTGTTTCATTTTTATATTTTAATATATCTTTTTGAGTCGGATTTTAAACTCATTTGGAATAATAGCATGGGTTATATCAGGGTTGGGTTCAATACCGTTATGATTGTCTAGTGTTATGTCATATTCACTGGTCTTTTGTATAACTCTGACCAAAACTAGGAATATGTCGGCGATCACTAGCTTTTCACCCAAACATACACGTCGTCCGACACCGAAAGGTATGAAAGCCGAGGGACGGGTTGTTATGAATTTTCCATCTTGAAGAAATCTTTCTGGTTTAAATTCATCAGGATTTGTCCAATAGAGATTATTATTTAAAGTATGTCCCTGAAACAAGAAAATACCGGTTCCTTTTGCAACAGAATAATTTGCTATTTTGCTGTCAACCACTGCACTGTGAAAAAAGCCCATTGGGATAACATTCCTGAACCTCAATGTCTCTGATATGAAAGCCATGACATAATGACATCTATTCCTGTCTTCATGGGTTGGAATCCGATCTCCGATTTCTGATTCAATTTCTTCTTTCAATTTCTGTTGTATTTGTGGATAATATAGGAAAAAGAGTAAAAGCCATTCAACTGTTTGTCTCGTAGTGTCCACTCCGGCCACAAATAAGTCTAACACAGCCAGTGTTAGATTATCATCGGTCAGATAAGGTGCCGACTCTTTGCGTTCAATTAAGGCATCATTTTTAGCACTGATTAGTGCATCACAAAAATCTCTGATAATAGGTTCCGAATAGTCTTTATAATGATCTTTAAATTTATTTTTCATATTTGCTATAATATTATTGCAATTATTAAAGACTTCTGAAACATATTTTCTGTCAATAAATCTAATTATTGATGAAAATTCCCACAAAAGGAAACGAATCCCAATCTTTTGCCTTGTATCAATTAAGAAATGTTTCACCTCGGCAAATGCATCATCACTAATTTAAATAAGATATAAATCAAATGAATATTTTTATAATTAGTTTTATTTGACACAAATATTCCTCAACTGTAAATGCGCTTGTTGATAATTTGTCTAACATGGGATCAATAACAATGTACAACTATTAACTTAAATTATTCCTAAAATTGACCTTTCCTATATTTCTAAGTTTAAATATAAAGTTACATCTTATAACACACTTACCTCTCTCCCCAAGCACTGGCAGATAATATATTGGACACCAAACTATATATGTATTCCGAGGGCACAAATGGTTTATCTAAACCCTCTCTAACCACCATAGAGTCAAAGGTCTTGTCGACACAGTCGATGGCCAGGTATAACAATTTGTCAGTCACTGAATATTTCCTATAATATTAAGTCAAATAAAATATAATTAATTTTATGACACATACATAACCGCTGAATGAGCCACACGTCTCAGTGCTTCCCAGGTATGTCCGTAATCAGTGAACACGATGTCAGTGTGATTTTCATTTACAAGTAAACTACCTAGATTCAAATAACAATAATTTACAAATTTATATAAAACAATTTAGTTTTATTATTGACCCCAAAAAGATTGTGGTCTTCCGGAGAAGTCATTCTTACGGAAGGCTTCTCTCGCTATCTCTATGTCTGTAATAAATATGAAGGGTTTGGGTCCCAACCAGAAGGTAAACACTGGTCCGTACTTTTTGGGCACTTTTAATATTTCATGGGACCAATGCTTTCTTGTGCCCCTGAAGTCTAATTATTACATAAATAATCAATTTATTATAAAATTATATTATTATTTCAATATTTAATAAATTAATACATAATATACAGTATTTCCCAAAAGAGGCAGAGGTATGGGTCCGGGCGGTAGGTTTGACACTTTCATATAATACTTTGTAATTTTATACACAATAAAACCAAACACTAAACTAATAATAGTCTTCAAGTAATTAAATATTAAAATCTCAGTTATTATTTCAATAAAAGACATTTCTCACTTTATAACAGTTTAACAATCATAATGTGAATCTAAATGCAAAATATTCTTTATTTTTAAAAATTCCCCCTTAACCAATTTTCAATTAAATTAATTCTTAGATTGCTTAAATGCTATTTATTGGTGTAAATAAAAAATATACCCTTTACATCTAATATACATAATATCATACAATCTATGAAATCATTATTTTGTTGACATTCATTGCAAATACGTGATTGGAATATTAAATTCTAGATAAAACCTGTACCTGTATAAATTAATAAAAATCATTTTTGAAGATTTTGCGCCACATTTGCGGTTAATAATCGCAAATATTTAGAAAAATGAATTTATAAAGACTTTATATCAAACACAAGATAATTATAAAATAGTTTTAATGAAATATTACCCTCATCATTTCAAAGGAGTAACGATTATATGATATTAAATATTTCTATTTGATAAACAGTTGTAATTGAGAACTATTCAAGGTAATATAAAAATTAAGTTTCTTAAAATACAATGCTCACTATCATTTTATCTTCCCTTGAGCATAACATTTTTAATTAAAGTTAATTTATACATAAAAAGTGAACTTGAAGCATTACTCAAACGATCCTTATCTACTTATCCTTAAAAAATATTTTCATCGTATTATTGAATTTATTAAAATTAAATAAGCATGGTTGATTACAAATCAATAATTAGTATTGATTATACTGTATTAGATTTATATACAGTAGTTGTAATTAAGCGCGAAATCTAGTGTTAAGGTATGAATAAGACTGAAAACAAATAACAAAGTAATCATTGTTTTACTCGTTGTTTACACTTAGAGTTCATTCAGTGTTAAAGTCTGTGAAAAGTAATTTCATTTCAGTTTTAGCTCAAAAATGACATCAAATATAATAAACAATTTCAATTCAAACGTTGAAAAACTTTTAGTATTAAATAAAGTTAATAAAAATCTTATTAAATGCGTTGAGATTTTGGACAATAATTCAAATAAAATATATTTCAATCAATTAAATAATAATTTGTTTAATAATTGTATAAAATTGTGTAAAATTAGTGAAAAATATATTGATTTGAATGAAAATAAAAGTGAAATCAATGCTAAAAATAATTATCGTTTTCAGTGTGTTTGGTCTGAATGTCAATTTGGGAGTCAATATTATGATCAATTAAAATCCCATTACATAACCCATTCAAGTGATCACTAAATATGATAAAACTATTATTGATTAACATTCCTCAAGAAAATAGAACTTGCTTAAAGATATTTTTGCAAATAAGATGTGTTTGTGCCGATAATTAACATTATACTGCAATACAGCAATGCATTATTTTGTCCTTGATCATTTATTATTTTCTAATCTATAGCTGAGACAGTGTATATCAGAAACAATTCAATTCAATCTCTAAATGAAAGACAACGCTATTTAATGAATAGCTTTTCACTCAAACATCACATGTTATCTCCAATTCATATCATTTAATGGTATTCTTTGACTTGAGTTCAATATCAATGAAACTGTACATTGCATTGAAGGGAACGGAGCCTATCTTCAGGACATAGATTAGATGAGGGATCACTTTATTTGAAGATATCGGTTGTCACCCAAAAGCACTTCAATAGTGCGCTATTAAAGTGTAGTTTCACTTAAATTCAAATATTTATTATAATATCTATTAATATTAGGCTTTATTTACGACTACTGTTGAAAGTATAGACTATTTTGAAATGAAATCTGAAAATAATGTTTAAATTATTGACTGATTTTAAACTAATTTCAGTTCAGTTATACTCAACACTAAACTGATTATCATTTTTAATTAAATTTAGATTATTTATAGTAATTTGTATTTAAATACCCCTTAAACTCAACTCAAGCACATTTAATATGAAATATTCAGATGAAAATTCACATCTATTATCGCCTTTTCATCCGAAGTTCAAAACAAACAAACCATTAATTAATAATCATAATTATGAATCAATTGATGAAAGAGACAAGGACAGTTCAGATATTATATCTGAACATTCTTCACCTGATGGCACACCTGAATCAGTGGTCGTGGACAGTGTGTCAGAGAAAAAATATTCAGCGTTGGCCATACTTATGGCTCTAATGTCCGTTTTTTGCTATTCAATTGGTACAGCCCTGGTCAATTTATTACCTCAATTACATTCGATCGAGATTTTAGTTATCAGGTATTATTTAAGAAAGATATATTTATGTTATTTATTAAATATGAAACTAACCAAGACTGACCATTTTAAAATAATTTTCTATTATATGACCCTAGTGCTTTATTTGTTTAAAACAATATTTGTCTAGTACAGATATAAATATAAAATACTAAAGTAAATTTCAGATTATGATAGAATACCTGAAAACGGATTTAAGTTGTATTATTTTGAGTTAACTTTTATTTCGTAATGGATCTAGTTCTATTAATATAGTTATTAATTAGTTATCATTCACAAACCACTTGACAGATGATAATGGGCATTTAATTTATCATTTAAGTCAAAGATAATTATTGTTAACTGTTATTCAATATTTCATTTTCAATAATATGTGAGAATAAACTGTAGACATTGCAGATATTAGCAAGGTTGTCGATTATATAAATTTATGATAAAGAGTATTTTATACAGTATATATTTTTATGAATAATACTTTTATGTATAGTGGTGAGGGTCAATTTTATTAATATCATTAATTTAGAATATCAGCATGAAATTATCAAGCATATTTCTGACATTCTGTTTATTTCTGAATACCAAATGATAAACATTTTTCAAATACTATTTATAGATATAATTATTTTATTACAGACTTTAATCTGAATTATTAAAATTTTAACCAAGGAGAGATTCGATTTACGTTTCTCAAATAGTCAACAATAATTATAACAAAATTATACCTAAAAATATAATTAATATTTATTCATCCATTCAAAATAATCTTGAACAATTATTGTAGTTATATATTCATAACATACTTTTATCTAGATCATTATTTCAATTCATCACATTTACGAGTGTAACACTACTTAGTGGTCACCCAATAGCACCGGCATCTGGACAAAGGCTGGACTTAGTCCTACGGTGCATATCGGGTGCTATTATGTGGACCACAGTATTCGTTGCCTACCGTTGGATACCTATAGCCGACGCCTCAACCATACAGTTCTCATCTCCAGTATTCGTCGCCATATTTGCGTACCTTTTGCTCAGAGAGTCAATGACAGCACTTGAAGGTCTGGCAGCAATCATAACACTGGCCGGGGTTTTTGTGATAGCACAGCCAGGGTTCATATTCGGTGCCCAATCGGACAGCATATACGACAAACGACTCTTCGGTACAATACTAGCAGTTGTCTCATCAATTTCAGGGGCTTTTTCAATGTTAACCCTTCGCCGACTAAAGACAACACCCATTGCTGTGATTGTGATGTGGTATTCACTTGTGGTTATGATAGTGAGTATTATTATACTCCTAGTGTTAAAAGAACTGGTAGTTCCCAGGGGTTGGTATTCATGGGGACTGTTAGTTGGCGTCGGCTTCTGTGGTATTGGTGACCAGTTTTTCGTATCAAAAGCCATGGACTATGGGAGCGCTGGCCCCCTGTCAGTGGTGCTTATCTTCAACGTTGTGCTGACCTTTGTCTGGGAGGCCGTCCTATTGGGAGAGACCATAGAGTGGTTGTCAGTAATCGGCGCTTCACTAATCACTTCATGTGTACTGATGTTAGCCATCGATAAGTGGCGTAAAGAGAGTCCAAAAACATTTGAAAGACTAAACAATTGTTGTGTTATTTCGGATGAGTTTTACGATAAACAAGAATTTGAGACAAAATCTGATTTCTCCGACAGTTTTGACTCATTTTATAATAGCATTGATTACAACAAGAAAAGTGAGAATCAGTTGTATTTCAATCAATTCATTCTCAGCGACGGCTCGTGCGATGAGTTTCACAATAACTATAATAAAATCAATAAAATAGATGAAAATAAATGACTTTTATATTCAAAATGAAATTAATATTAATTTATTTCCTATGAAAAGGGGTTTCATTTAATATTCAAACAAATGCTACTCAATTCAAATGGAAGGGAAGGGAAGGTCAAAGAGTTTAATCTATATTTGGGTTTTGTACCAAAAACTGGTTTTCAATAAATGCTTGAATTTTAGACAATGAAGAGATAATTTAATTGAAAACACAATCAAATAATAATTGAAATATTCATCAAATGATTAATTATTTTCTTATAAATTGTTATTAAAATGAATATTAATTTGAAATTAAGTTTTGTTTCAAAGTTTGAAAAATTGAATTTGAATTT
>JAQGAT010001339.1:0-15227 GCA_034687845.1 Pantelozetes paolii
ATACCAAACGCCAACACAAACGCCGCGTCGATAATGATTGGAGAGAAGTGTTCAGACCTTATCATCAAATAAACACTAATATAAACATTATTAAATAAAATTGATCAATCTCATTTTTAAATTATAATCAAGCTCAACTAATTACTAATTGTATAAAACCTATTTAAATGCCTGATCATAGCTAAACAGACCTTGTCTTTAAATTAACACCAATTCTAACATTAAATAAAATTTAACTATCTCATTTTTATTATAACTGGGATTGTACCTGATTCAATATTTAATAATTACTTTATGAAACCCCTTCTGACATCTGGTGTCAGTGTTTGCCGTTTTATAGCAATTAATAAATAGCAAAGTTTTGGTCAAATATTTTGTTAAAGACTTTGAAATAATTATTTATATTCTTATTAAAACTGATCTAGTTTCATTTATGTAATTTATTTTAGGGTATACTTTAAACTGAACATTTACCGGATCAATTAATATTTATTTAAGCTTGTATTTGAATTCAAATCACTATTAATAACAATTTGAAACAATTATTTCAAAAACTGTAACAAAATATTTGACCAAAACTTTGCTATTTATTAATTGCTATAAAACGTCAAACACTGACACCAGATGTCAGAAGGGGTTCCATAAAGTCATTTAAATTCACAAGATATGAGTTTTCACACAAAAATATATCACAAACTGTAACAAAACAATTGAGATATTATTTGCATAGTATATACACAAGTGGTAGAGCACTGGTAGCAGTGATGGAGACACTATAACAATCCCGAGCCGGCAGACCCTTCCTAGAGAAAGTTCGTTTATGGTTGGGTTGTCTCGTTAAAACCCCGGTTGGTGATACCTGTAAAAATCATCCAAGGTCAAGTAGCATGAGGCCAGACTATAAAATCACCATTGCACAAAACTCGCAGTATTACTGTTAATAGGGACGAAAGTCAACAAATATTTTTCAACAATTAATTACATTTTGTTTTAATTAAAACATTTATTCAAAATCATTGACAAACATTAACCAGGTTAAAAAATATCTTGTGTTTTGATATCTAAACCACCTAAACTTTCACGTAACAAACTGTCCTGGATAACAATTTAATAACAGATATTTACAAAACATATTTAATTTAATATATTTTTTATTCATTTAATGAGACTTTCAGTCAAACATCAAATCAGTTTCACATCAAATGATATCAAATGTTAAGCAAAATCATGAAAAATATTACTGAAATGAAAACAATATTAAAAACAAATGTATTAACAGTTGTCTTAAGCCTTGAGACTTGAAATCACGTCAATCGCGGAAATGAAAAACGATTTATACTTTTGTTGTTTTTTCTTATTCACCGGTAATTCACCCAAATTTTTGCATTTATCGGAGGCATCGATAAAATCACCACAAAGTATATTCAAACTATTCCCGGCCACTGAATCAGTGAACTTCTCCACGGCATCTAAATCAGCATCAGTGCAGCCGTCAATCTTTTTATCTTGCTTATTTGCATGGTATTCACTGTAAGCAATCAATTATCCACTTAATAATGCCCCTTAATAGCTATGATACAAACCAGCACAGATGTGGAATCTTCTTGTTGTCGTCCACTAATCTAATCCTGATCAAATGGTCGACAGTCTTTTCCACACACTTCGCAAACACCGGCTTCGCTTTATTGACACATTTGGCTGAGCTTAACATTTCTCGCCTTCTTTTGGTGTCTTTTTTGCATAATTGGGTGATTTGTGATTTAATGGTGAATATGTAGACCGAGAACAGTTGTTTCGGCAGTGATTTTGTGCACTTTTTTATATAACTTTCAACGCTTTTCACCAAAACTTTAGTTTCACTTCAAATGTAAAGAAAAAGTTTAAATTAGTTTTTAAAATCTATTAAAATCTAATTAACTAATAATATCAACGCATACTTGCAGTACCCAGGTACCTCTTCAACAGTCTCTGGAAAACTTCTGCCTGAGTCGCCAAACGTCAAAACTCTGGCCAAAAGAGTGTCAATTTGTTTATCATTATTACGATTGCAATTAATTCGCTGACAATTGACGGCTGAAAGACTGTATAATAAAGTGATTAACAAAACAAATAAATGACTTTTCATTTTCGCCTCAATTGTTGGGTCAGTTAGATCAGTTGAATAATTTTGTGAAAGGTCTGTCCAATACTCAAATCAAATAAAATATGAATTGATTTTCTCAAAAATTTGTTTTGAAAAACAAACACCGATTTCATAACATATTTATTCATTGAAGTTAACCTTATTTTTCAATTAATCTCTTTATTTGTTTCATAACTTTCATTCAAACAGTAAATATAATTATTGTTTATCTCTTAATCCAAGCCCTCGTTTAGAGTCTGTTTATTAAATTACAATTGGTACATTTACAAACAAAAAGCAATCACCTGTCTCACACCAGACACAATCCATACCTTTTATATGAGGCAATAGAAGAAAGAAATATTCAACTAATGATAGACTCCTCGCTATTATTAAATCAGATTACATAGCAGTGTATTAATGGGGAGAGGTATAGAGGTGTAGGGCAACAAACAAGGAGGTTAAGGGCAACTTATTTATTTATTATTGATGTTTACTTGATTTTAATAATCACTTCAATGTCATTCAAAATATTCACACAATACTTATTGTCCTTAATTTTAATTCAAATCAAATGTTATTAAATCAGAAAAATATAAAATAAAATTCAAATCAAACGTAAAATACAATAAAATTTAATCAAATATTTCGCAAAATATTTTCACCTCTTTTATCTTAATTTAAGATTAAGAAGCAACTCCTTGGGTGTCATCAGAATATTACCAGTGAAGTATTCCATTTTGTACCCAGGTGCAACTGAGAATTCAAATTTATTGATGAGCTTTGCGATACACATTCGCATCTCATTTAATGCAAATCTCTGTCCGATGCAAATCCTGGGCCCACCGCCAAAGGGGAGATAAGAATAAGGGTGATGTTTAGGCTCGAGAAAACGTTCTGGCTTAAATGTGTTAGGCTCTGGCCACAGCTCAGGTATACGGTGTAAGGCATAGGGAAGTATTTCAACTGAAGTGCCGGCGGGTATTGTAATGCCTTTAAAATATAATACAAAATTATATTAAAAACCAAATTCATGTCATCATATAATATATAATACAAAATAGCACCTGTATCACCAAGCTTATAATCCTGAAGGCACTCTCTTTGAACCCGGGTCAAGGAAGGGGCTAATCGTAAGGTTTCACTGATCACTGCATTCAAGTATTTCAAGTGATTTAGTTTTTCATAACTAAATTCAGACACAGTTTGTAACTCTTTGTATAGTTTTTGTTGAATCTCTTTGTTTTGTGACAAATAGTACATCGCATGAGATATCGATGCACTGGTAGTGTCATAGCTGGCGATGAAAAACAACAATCCCTGTCCTGTCATCTCATCCGGTGATAGAGTGCCGACGGGTTTCTTATCCGTACTCTCTTTCTCATCCATTTCCACATCACTGTTGGAGTCATATCCCAAGTCTTTGGTGCTCTTCTCTGAGTCAATCATTAATTGTATAAAATCCGTCCGTTTTTTTGCTATTAAAATACACCTTAATTAGTATCAAGCTTATAATGAATACTAAATGACCCTCACATTTACCAGTGTCGCCATATTTATTAATTTTCTTCCTTTCCTTTAGTATCTGATTCGTCAGTTCATCGAAATAATTGATGGCTTTTAAGTCAAAGGGTTCGCAACCAAACAACTTTCCAATCTTCGGGAAGAGCACTGACAGCAAGGTTGAAATATTACCATCGATTCCAAGAACCTTTTTAGCGTTTACAACAATAGGGTGATCCGGGTTATTGAGTGAATCAGCGTTTATACCATAAGCGCAGGCACTGATCACATCCATAGCAAAAGCACCGATGTGTTGACGCATATCTATCACTCCACCTAAATAAACAAAGTATTAGGTTTATCAAGGTAAGAATATATTAATAAATAATCACCTTTCTTCTCTAATACTTCTAAATTGTCGACAAAGCGATCAGAAATATCTGAGATGTGAGACATCATTGCCTTTAGTTTTCCTGAAGTGAATGCCGGGGAGAGTATAGACCGCACTCTCTTCCAGTCCTCATCGCCGGGCATAAAGAACAAACTCAACGAGAGTTTAGAGCTACCAAGATGGAATTTTTTATGATCAGGGAATATATGAAAATCTTTGACCATGATATCCTTCAGCAGATCGGGTTCAGACACGACAATAGCCTTCCTCTCAAAACTATATGAGCCGTAAATTCTGCCATATTTTTTCACCTGTTCTACAGTCCACTCGTGATGAGTCCTGAAAAAGCCTTGATATTCAACAAACCTGGGTCCTGGCACTCCATGTCTTGACCAATAAGTAAATACTCTTCTAAAGTAACTGTAATATAATTAATAAAAATGACCATGTACATTATTGATTAGAAATTAACACAGAAGATTATGTTTACACAATTGAATACTTACATTATAATTAAAGTAATTATTATTAATGAAATAACCAGAAACATTTTATTATAAAAATTCACTCGATCACTTTTACAGGATATAGTCAATATATAGATTATTTAATTAAACTTTTTATGAATATTATTGAATTATTGTCCCTGTATATTTATATATATATTTAATTGACTATCCGTTTATCAGTTTATTTCCTTTTTTAGTACATTCTGTACTGAAGTGTGTGTTTTGTAAATGTACTGCAATTATAATAAACATTTATTGCACAAGAGTTTGTGTGCGAAGACTCTCACTAAGCTCAAGGTGAAATTATATTTTAAATACGATTTTAAAACACATATATACTTTTTATCATAAATTTAATTAATTATAAAATATACAAGTCCAAATTATAAAATTGTATATTAATAGCAGATTAGAAAATAAGACATATTAAAGTTATAAAAATTAAATTGACCTTGGCTCCCAGGGCTTATCTAATCAATTTTTATATTCAGTTAATGCTTTTCAAGGACTCAATAATCAACTTTATAAAACAAAAACAAAAGTACATTCAGTCTATTATTAATTTATTCCAGGTTTGAATGCTTTGAAACTTTATTGTAATTTTATAAATCAAGGTTTGGGAGGGATTTAAAAGTTTCTAAACCTTTACTTTATGTATGGATTTTGAACTTATATTTATTTTCACAATTTCTAGATTTAGTCTAAGTTTCAAAAAGGAGAGAATATTTTGAACTGAAATGAAAGTCTCCTTTAATTCATAATTAAATAAAGACTTCATTTCAGAGGTGTTTATCATTTGATTTGAATATTAAGTAATATTTATTGATATTTAAAGAAAAATAATTGTAAAACAAATTAGTATTTATAAAAAACAAGATATAATTATTGATTAAAACAATTTTAATATCATTACTGTATTTACAAAATATTAATAACCTTGTTAATATATAATATAGAAGTTTATTTGACAAAAGATGATCAAAAAGATTAGTTACATAACTTATACTGGATATTTTAATTCAAAAATATTAAGTACAGAATCTTATCATTCATTGACAGTGAAACGAATCTAGTTTATTTTCTAGATTCAATGTTAACTAAAACCTTCTTGGGTGAATTTAATATATTCCCATTAAAATATTCAAGTTTAAAACCAGGAGCCAAGGTGAATTCATATTTATTAAATAACTTAGCAATGCACATTCTCATCTCGTTAAGTGAAAACCTCTGTCCAATGCATAGTCTCTGTCCGCCGCCAAAAGGCAAATAAGCGTAGGGATGGTGTTTAGGATCAATAAAACGTTCTGGATTAAATGCTTCTGGTTCGGGCCAATACTCTGGGTCTCTGTGTAGTGAGTAGGGGGTAAACTCAACGAGAGTGCCGGAAGGGATTGTTATGCCTTTGAGTACCAATGATAATGAAATAAATATTATAACTTATTGTCTTCAGAAAGAGATTTTGTATACCTGTGTCGCCCAGTTTGAAATCCTGAGTGCATTCACGATTCAACCGCGAGAGAGATGGGGAGAGACGTAAGGTTTCACTGATCACTGCATTCAAATATTTCAAGTGATTTAGCTTTTCATAACTAAATTCAGACACAGTTTGTAACTCTTTGTATAGTTTTTGTTGAATTTCTTTATGTTTTGACAAATAGTATATCGCATGAGATATCGCAGCACTGGTAGTGTCATAGCCGGCGAGGAAGAATAATATTCCCTGTGCTGTCAACTCATTCGGTGATAGAGTGCCGACGGGTTTCTTATCCGTACTCTCTTTGTCATCCATTTCCACATCACTGTTGGAGTCATATCCCAAGTCTTTGGTGCTCTTCTCTGAGTCGAGCATTAGTTGTATAAAATCCGTCCGTTTTTTAGCTATTAATTACAAAAACATTTAATTATTATTGAAAACAATTATAAAATATTTTTCACACATTTATCTCCATATATATTGTGATTCATTCTTTTCCTTTCCGACACAATCTGATTGGTGAGTTTGTCAAAATAGTTGATAGCATCCACGTCAAAAAACTCCAACTTCAGGAACCTAGAAAGTGATGGCGCAAGTATAGACAAGATCATTCTCCAATTGGCATCCACTCCAAGAATTTTCTTTGCATTTACCACCACAGGATGATCCGGATTATTGATAGAATCTACTCTAATACCATAAGCACATGCAGATATAACATCCATTGCAAAGGCACCGACATATTTGCGTATATCCACAGTTAAGCCTTCAATATGTGAATATAATACTAATTATTATATCAAATGATAGATTAACATTCAAAGAATGAGAGTGACTGATCTAGTTAATAAATTTCCTTCAATGAATATTTATGTTTGCATGAGTTATATGGGAATAGTTATCATTGTACCTTTACCGTTTATATATTGACATATTAAATATTCTTGCCTTACTAATTTCAGTAGTTTAAATAAGGAAATAAAATTACTAATTCTATTTTCTCCAATGTCAATTTGATTTATCCCTTGTTTATATTATAGATAAACACTGTATATTAATAAATTACCTTTTTTCTCAAAGTGATCCAAACTGTTGAGAAACTGATCAGAAATATCTGAGATGTGAGACATCATTGCCTTTAGTTTTCCTGAAGTGAATGCCGGGGAGACTATAGATCGGACTCTTTTCCAGTTTTCATCCCCGGGCATAAAGAACAGACTGTACTTGACATTAGTTGTGCCCACATTGAAGTTGAAATGATCGGGGAATATGTGAAAGTTTTTCACCACTATATCACGTATCAGATCTGGTTCATTTACTACAAGAACTTTGCTGAACAACATATACCCGCCATAAATACGACCATACCTTTTCAGTTCACCAAGTGTATAGTCATGGTGAACACCAACTAAGCCTCTTAAATCAATATAGTTTGGACTCTTAACACCATGTCTGGCCCAATATGTGAAGCGTCGTCTTAATAATCTGTTTGAAATATACAATTTAAATATATTATCTGGGTGGTATGTTGACATACATTGCTATTGTGGTGGTGAGAATAATTAATCCGGTTAATACTGGGCTAATATCAAACATCTTGTAGTTATTACGATAATTTCACAAATGTCAATTTCTTTTCTTGAAACAAGGCTCTTTATACACAAACTGCCTTTTTGCACGTTATCCTTGAGATTTATTTATATAATTTATCTAGTATAGTTACCTTTTAATTAACAAAACAAGTTAAACAGATAAAATAATTAACATTATTTTATCAGCATACGTTAATTGATAAAGACTTCATGATGGTTTAACAATTAAATCAAAACTTTAAGTAATGAGAAATTTGTCATATTTTTAGTATATTTTAAATGTTTTGCTTCATTTGTATACACCGTTCCTTCACTTTAATTATCGATGCGTTGCTATAGTGAACATACCATCCCTCTCAAGGTCTTTGAGAATCATTTTTATCTATCACTTAATTACAAACATTTATTTAAACAACAAAAACTCAAGGATTTTTGTAACATTAATGTATTGGTAGTATAAATTAGCTTGGTCATTATTAATTTAGAAATAATCTATGCATTACGTATTGATTTATTGATTATTACATAAAATGATTTCAAATTTTATTCAAATTTCGACACAATTTCAAAGGAAAACAGATTTTCTTTTACTTTATTTGGATTTAAAGGAAAGTTTAGATGAGATAAACATTTTTTGGATTACATATGAAATTATTGAAAACAAATTGATTGAGTCGTTATTATTGATAAGCCAGGCCAGGGATGTATTCAATATTACCTTTCCTCAAATTAATCAAATATTCAATAATGAAAAACAAGGCTTATATGCGAAGGAATTCTGATCTGAATGTAGCAAAACCAGGAAATAATTAATTTAACCCCTTTATAGTCCAGTGTAGGCGGAAAACAATCTTGATAGTATTGAATTTGATCTAGCCCCTTTAGGATGGGTGCCAATCGGTGGCAACAGTGCTCTACATTCGGCATTTTCTGCACCATAGCCTGTAAAACACAGACATATCAGTGGCTCAGCGGTTAATAATGAGTAAAAGTGAATTAAATAGATAATTTAAAGAAAGGAAAAATAAGCAAGAACATTTTTAATCTACCTTTACCTTGACAGATTATATCAGGCAATCTAGACAAGGCCATTCTTAGCAGCAGATTCATGAATTCGACCGCATCTTTGCCGCACTTGGACTCAACAAGGTTCTCAGTGCAGTGAACAAAGCGCCTGTAGCTGCAGCACCCAGCTGGTATACGCTTATCCCATTCCACCTGGGTGACCACTTCCAGTGCCGCCTGAAGATCCTTAACGCACGTGCGTTGAGTCCTCTGTGCGTTGTTGAGACATTGCGCGTGTTTTAGGTACGAGTGCCTGAATACGAATTCAATTAAAAGCAACTAGCTAAAAAAAGTCAACTGCCTAAAAACTCAACTGTAATTGACTGCCACGGGAACAGTACTCTGAGAGAAGCCTAAGACTGCCTTCAGTGACAAACGTAATCAATTCCCTTTGCAAAGGTGTGGCACATCTTCGGGTGTAGTTTCGGAGGCAGAAGTCGGCCTCCTTTAGGAACCCGCACTGTTTGTTCAGCTCATTCTCAGTGGTGGCGATACCTGTGTTTAGTGAATGATGTTAACGTCTCATATAAGCACTGGTATATCAAACCGGCCGGGTTTTGGGTGAACACCAGTAGAGTGGCCGCACATAAGTCCTAAGAATATATTCAATTAATAAATCAGATTTGATGTAAACATTTAAATACCAGTTCCCGGAGATGACAACTTTGACTCCTGGCCTGAGGGGCGCAGTATAGCACTGAATAATATATTGATTGTATGTTTTAGACATTATTAGCAAACATTGATTTTAATGAATAAAACTCACGGATAACCAAAAATGTAATCACTCTTTCCGTTCGTGTCATATCTACCTGTGCTCTCATATAAATGAGTGCTGTTTGCGGAGGAGAGAGAGAGAGAGAGAGAGAGTCAGAGAGGGATATAAAGTATTTGACATACATTTAGAAATGGACTTAAACTGAATGAACTCATAAATATTGAATTTAAATAATAATGATTAGTATAATAAACTGTCAAGGTACTTTATGACAGTATTTCACATTCAATTGAACATTTACCAAGCTAAGCTAACTCAAACCTTGTCCAATGTTGAACATTATATACTTAAATATACTGATTATATTTTACTTAAGATTTTAATCAAGAATAATCTTTTTATAATTCAATTTATTGATTTAAATGATTAACGTCTACTATTTCTACCCAGGTCAAGGTCGTGATGACAACTACACTTGTTAAAGTGATTAATATTTTGATTTTGAAATATGACATAAATCTTATTGCAATGAAATCACTAATCCTTAGTCTCTATTAATCAGATTAAATGAAAGCAGAATTCTGTTGTAGTTATGGATATAAATCCTATTATTCACTCATTCATTGAAATTATTTCACATTTTCTTAGTTTTTATAATATTTTATATTAAATTCATTACAAACTAATGAGTAATTATTAATTACTAACATAATGTTACCTAATGTTGCCTGTGTATTATTATTATGTTTCACAACGGAATTGACCAGAATTGAATTTCCGGAATGTCCAACAGATTGCCAGTGCTATTCTGCTCCGGAAGGTATGTGACAAAACGTTTATTTAACTTATTCATAATGATTTTAATCAGAATAATGTGTAATCAAGGTGGAAGTGGCCCTGATACTGCAATTAGCTTAGTATGCAAATTAACGAAACGTCAACAGTTTCCTAGCTTTCAAAAATCTATAAATACCCTGTTTATCGAAGGCATAATGATTGATGATCAATTGTACACTGGACTTTCAATAAATAATCTTGTAATTAAAATCACACTTAGCGACATCCAACTAATGAATTTAATTGCTGGATTAATCAAACAAGATTTAAATGCCATAACATTACAAGAAATGGGATTTGAACATGGTGCTTCGGGGTCAAATTTTGACTGGAGTATATTTAAAGACTGTAAAAATCTTAAAGCCATTCAATTTTCCAAAACAATATTCAAGAAGATTTTTGATAATTTTAATAAGATCAATTCAAAGAAATTAACTTCAATTACATTGGATCAAAATAGTTTAGCGGAAATTGAGCCAAGAGCATTTGAAAACTTTGCCAATTTAAAAATGCTTACAATTACAAGAAACGATTTAAATAATCTACAATTTATTAAAACCAGTAATTTGAATAAATTATGGTATTTAGACATCCGAGGTAATAATATAAGAGAGCTCACTCAGGATATATTAGATGCATTACCAAAGTTGGATGTGTTGTATCTTGGACACAATAAAATTCACGAATTAGATGCCACTGTTGTTAACCATATGTTGGATAAGTTTAGGGAATTATCATTTGATAATATTGATAGTAATCTATATAATCAAGGTCTCTTTGAAATAATATTTTAAAGTTCATTTTATTCACAGATAATCCAAACGATGATTATTTCTTTGCAAAACAAGATATGCTTTGGATTATTGATGTTTTGAAAGATGAAGATAATCAATATAATAAAATACCCCTATGTTTGATCGAGTTTCTTTCAAATGTTAAATGTATAGGGTGGAATGATCCTTCCCTTCAAAAAGCTGAACAATGCAACAGTATTGCTCCTGAACATTTTGATTATCACTATTCCGGTAATATAAACTCAATTATTGAAATCTGTACCTGACTATTTATTATATTTACAGATAAATTGGACATTTTTAAAGAACTTGTCACTAGTACAGACGATAATTATCATTTTTCATTCAAGAATAGAATGGTAACAATCAATGGAGCTGTTATACCATTTGATGGATATAAACCCTGGTTAGACAAAGTTGCAACTCAGCGGGGCAATTTTGTTGACATATATCTAAATATCCCTGAATGGCGTTACTTGTATGCTGATGATGCTATAAATAAAGCTAACATGGAAACAATAATTAATAAAATAAGTCCAATTTTAATTGACGCAAAGACTCAAGATATATTTGTCATATTAACATTATGGAAGTACAATGATATAGTACAAGCATTTCTTGAACATGAACTCAAAAATTACTTGGAAAAGAATCTTAAAATATTGGTGACAGGTCTCAAAGATTTTGAATCACTGGTAGCTTATAAGCTTGTAGACTATCCTGAAAAATATATAAAAAGAGATACTAGCTACACTGGAAACGATGATTGCTTTAAAACTAGTAATATTTTTGATTCTGGAGCAATAGCAGTAGATAAAGTAAGAACATTTATCGCTGAACAAGCAAGGACAATTCACGAAAATTCAAATGGAAAACTGGTTACAGTTGGAATGGATTCCAATTATGCCCTGTATAATTTTAAAACAAATAATAATCGTGGTTTCAATCATTTTGAAGATAAGTGTTTGCGAGAGCCAGGGGATAAGCCAAGTCCACAGACATTAGATTTTTATACAATATTTACTGATAAAAAGTTTGCAATTAAACTTGATGAAAGTATTTTATCAGAGCAATCACCAAAGCCTGTTGTTGTAATTGCAACAGCGGAGGCGACAAATCTAACTGATATCATTGAGCAGGTTAGATATTATTTATCAGGAACATTGGGCACTATAAATAATGTGGATAGTAATGATAACGAAGTAATAGAAGCCATCAATATAACAGCACTTGAACCAATTAGGATCGGGCCCAATTATGATTACCCACTTAAAAATTAAATTTATTAAATGTCAAATAAAATATCAATTTATTTGATAATAAATACTTCACTTCTGATAACTGTATTGATTATACAATAAATGAAAATAAAAAACATTTTGTTTTTCACAAAAAAGTAATTAATTTTCGCTTCAGTTATGAATAAATACATTATTTTTGTCTCACTTTTGACATTAATTTGTTGTGTTTTCAGTGATAATGAAAATCATTTTAAAGTGAAATCCGAGACAACATTTGACCCTAAAGTCCAGTGCAATCATAGACTCAAAGATTTCAATAATAATTTTTATGTCAATTCAAGTTTGAGATTAAGTATTTGTCAGAAAAATACACCCAATCCTACCAAAAGACTTGAAGTTAGTATAAATCCATAAAAGCATCTTGGTTATTAATATTCAACTCCTTATTCCAGTGTTATACAGATAACTTTGTAAACAATCCTTGTTTCATAAATTGCTATCAGAAGACTAAAGGTAATATATTTATCACAATTATATTCTTGGTTAATATGTATCTTGGTTATTAGATGAAAGTGATATTTGTTCTGATGTAAACAGAGAACAAAGATATAGATTAGTAGACATTGAGTGTGGAAAAGGATTAGTAAGTCAAATATAAATCTAGCACAATTCAAATATTAACAATCTTATTTTAAAAACTAACTTGCAAGTATTGTAACAACGATGGCTGCTGTGATAGGTTAACCGATATAACAGATACACCTGAACCTAATGATCCAACAATTTCAACACACACTGAGAGTTTAATTACAACTACTGAAGAACCGGATCCATTCAACTGTCCAGGGCAGGGTAACTTTTCCGCCTGTCAAGATTGGTCTTCCTATTGGAACTGCCATTTTGTGGAAATTGCGATGGAATGCAATAAAAATGAAGAATTTAATCAAGAGAAACAAATATGTGAAAAAATAGACTGGACAAATTATTTAAGGTGTGAAAGGATAGGCTTTTTTATAAACCCGTTTGATTGCCACAAATACTTTCGTTGCTTTAAACGCACAGAAGATTCACAAGATATTGAAATTGCATTTTATGATTGCAAGGCTGGTATGGTTTGGGATATTAGCCATGAAACATGTGTCCAGGAACAAGAACCCGGTCAATGTTTAGACTCACATCAAGATAAAAGTTTTCTAAAAAGTCGATTCTATTTTAATATCATTATTGATTTATATATCAAATAAATCTAACCTTTGTCAAACCCCTTTTCAATAAAAGCATTTACATTGTTTGAAATCACATGCTCATTGTGATCAACGATAACTTATCAATGTAAGCGTTTATTTGATTAAAATATAGGTTAAAATATTGACATTTCTCATTTCTTATATAACATCATCCATGACAATCAATAGAGAAGTGTTGATATTAGTGTCGGAACCATTGAATACTCAAAAAGAGTAGAGATTAGTAAACACTTGACATTCAGACTCAAAAAGATAAAACAATTTATAAACAGATTAACACTTAAATTGATTATTAAATAATAAATCCGTATATAAATAGATTGAATTGAATAATTTGTTCAATGTCAAATTTCGCATATTCTATTAAAGATGCATAAATTATTCAAATATTTTATAATTACTTTATTATTATATTTTATTGATGGCAATGATGTTTTAACTAAAAATGAACAAGTTGTTAATTTTATTAAATATAAAAAATGTAACGACAGATTTGCAGACAATAATCAAGATCAGTATATAAAACCTAAAATACGTGTTGATATCTGTGCAGAGAAATCGCAAAACAAAACCAGCAGGGATGAACAGGTTTATATTGCTTTTTAACATTTATAACAGTATTGATGATATTTTATTTGACAGTGTTATAAAGACATTGAACAGTTATATGATCCATGTACACTTCAATGCAAGAAAGGTTGTACTATTTAATTCATTAGCAAGCTTAATTATATTTAAATAATATTGTAATTATTAATATTTTGATTCTAGGTTTATATTGTGAGGACGATCACAAACATAAATATAGTTTAATTAATTATCCCTGTGGAGATAAACATGTATATAACGATTCGGAGTAGAGAATTTAATCATCTATTTATAAAAATGATCTATCTAGATTTGCAATGAAGATGGTTGTTGTGAGGTGGATCTAACAACTACCCATACACCAACTCCTGTACCAACACCTGAAACCAACACTTCTTTAGGTCAGTGCAAAGAAAAACAAATTTTCAATAATTATTTGAAGAGATGTGAAACCGATTGGAAACTATATATTCAATGCACCGGAAAAGAGGGCTATTTTAGAAACCCATACAACTGTGCCGGCTATTATCAATGTTATGTAGTTGATGTTGATACAAGCAGACACATGTATATTGAATTTCACACCTGTCCACAAGCGGTACCAATGGTGTGGAGTGATGAGGATGAAACCTGTGTTCGCTTAGATGACCAGCACCCTTGTATACAAACACAATTACCCGATTACTCAACCACTACTGAGCCAACAATTGCCTGATAGGTAATCAAAACTATTTTCTTTCAGATCCCATAAAAATAAAAGACATTTCTGAGAATATACTCAAAATATTTGTCTAGTATTGAATGTATTTTTAAACTTTGAATGATAATAATAAAAAGAGACTGGTATAGTTATTAAACTGAAGGTGATGCCTCTAAATTACCCTGTAATAAAATGATTAATAGTATGTGATAATATTGGCAATACTTTTGTTTACAGTTTACACATTTATGGCTAACACTATCGGTATCACTAAAAGTAATCATTTCTTGTCTTATCAATGTAAAAAATTATTAATTCTGGATTCATTCAGGTAATTAAATGACAACAATACTTTCGTTGCTTTAAACTCACAGAAGATTCACAAGATATTGAAATTGCATTTTATGATTGCAAGGCTGGTATGGTTTGGGATATTAGCCATGAAA
>JAQGAT010001340.1:0-15201 GCA_034687845.1 Pantelozetes paolii
ATGCCGTCCTCTCTATTGAGAAACTCAAATGTCGAGAGTTTAGGGCAAATAAGTGCCAAACAAACGGACACTTCATTCAAGACATTGAAAACACGGCTAATGTTATGCTCTTTTGAGTCCCAAAAAAGTTGTTGAGATTTAGACCCCGAGTGACACATGAGATCCAGTTCCTCTAAAATGAATATAAGATAATGATGTTAAATGAGGGCAAGTGTATAGCACTGGAAAGTTATGAATGAGTTGAGTAAAGCGGGCATTGATTTCATGTCATTTGTGTTATCACATGAGGACCAGAAGGTTAAGGAAGAGAACAAAGAGATTGGATCTATTGATACCAGTGTTATATGCAATACATCAGAGCCGGTGCAGGACCTGTGCTCGCATTCATCACATTCTCCTCTATATTGCAATCCCAGGCCTTCTATTAGGGAAGTGATTACTGGCTCTCAATCTTGTAATACATTTTGCAATCAAACAATTCATTCACTAAATGATCACAATTTAAGGACAAGTGTGGGAAGCGTTAGAAGAGGTTGAGCTGAAAGAGCTGATCAGTCAACTGTCCGGCCATTTGGACGACAACATCACTGAAGGGGGAAGTAATTTAAGTGTAGGCCAGAGACAACTGGTGTGTTTGGCCAGAGATATACTCAGGGATAATAAGGTACTGGTGTTGGAAGAGGCGACCACTAATGTGGACCATAAGACCGATGCTCTCATTCAGAGCACAATACGTCACAAATTCAATGATTGCACTGTCATTACGATCGCACACATACTCAACACAATCATAGACTCGGATAAAGTGATTGTAAGTGTTGTCTCATTTGAAACATTGTTTAGTGTTTTAATTGCTTTCTCCCCTTCCTCTCAGGTGTTAGACGTGGGACAGGTGTTAGAGTGCGGACATCCCTATGAACTGCTATGCAGTGACGGAGTGTTAAGTAAATTAGTGAAACAAACGGCAAATCAAATGTCAATGAAATTGAAACAATTGGCCAAAGATTGCTATTCAGACAAATGTAATGACAATTTAAGGGGCATTTGCTTCTCAAAGGGTTTAATTGATTATTGTATTATTTATCTCTAAAAAGGGGGCAATTATTTTAATAATTAACTGTAAATGAATGATTAATAAAGGGTTTTTAGCCCTAATTTTGAGACATTGGATCAATTGGTAGCCAATAGTTATGTTGTAATAATAATTGTGTTAATTGTCTGTGAATTGAATACAGAGTTAACACTCAATACATGTATTGTTAGTGACATCAGAATAAAGTCAATAATTAATTGTTGAAAAAATACTTTATTTTAAAAATCGTTATAAAATTCAAAATAACTTTCAATTGATTTTAAAAATTGTCAATCATTTGCACCAAAAGTGTCCAAAAAAAGATCTATTCTTTGAATCAATTGATTTGCAAATAAAAGGTTTGATTGAGTTTTGGCTAACAATTACTGCAATCAATGGGTTGTTGTGTCACAAAGAAACCAAAACAATGTCCACAAACAGAATCAACGGCTGAAGAGAAACAGAAGTCAGAAAGAGATGAAAAGAAAGCCATTCCTCAGACACCGGAGGAAACACCTCTTATTGTGTCTCAATTGGAAGAACAGTTGAAGAGTATTGAATCAAACACTTGTGGCTCTGCTCTGCAATTGTCAACTGATTCCACACAAGAAGTAGACAATTGTGTGATAAATATGTCTCACATTATGACTGACGACACAGTCATTGAAATTCTCAGACGTTTTAAGTTAAATGAGTTGTTTGTTATGCGAAGAGTTAGCCATCAGTTCAGTGAATGTGTTTATGAAGTGCTCAGAACTCGTGTCAAAGAAGTAAGAGTTTTGGACGCCTTTCCCAAACTGTTGGAAAACTTTGAGCACTGGTTTAGACGGGAATTAAATTTGAGAAGAAATGAAGAAATCAATGAAATATTGATTCAAACAAGTGTTGAATCAAATGAATTGAATCGACGTTTAGATTGTGTGACAAAAGATTGCAAATCAGTTGTGAGTCTTGTAATCAATACTAAACTCAATCCAACAATGATTGAAATTTTGGCCACAAATTGTCAAAGAATTCAAATACTCTTTTCTGGACCACATTTTCTGAACAACACTTCAGTCACTGATTTGATAGCAATCGTAAACACATTCAATAAAAAGATCACTTCATTGAGTCTCCTCTACAGCACTGATAGCAATGAACTGATGACAAATCAGAAGACAATTTCACTGTTAAATCATTTTTCGTGTATCCGGTGCTTAATAATCACTCAATGGATATCATTTGAAGACACTATGAATTCAATACCAGAATCAGTTGAAAATTTAGGTCTATATAACTGCAATGAAATGAATTCAGACCAAGAAATGAGTACTTTTCGTCAATTCCTCGCCAGAAGTGGTAAACAACTGAAAAATTTAAGAACTCGTTTCACATTCAATGCACAGGACTTGACATACACTAGATATTACTGTGATTTAAGAGGACTCTCAATCATTTGTTATAATATTTCAATCAATGATTGTATGAATTGTTTTCAAACACAAACAAATTTATCGACACTTGAATTGTTGGGATTGAATTGTGTTGAATGGATTGACATGGATAACATCAGATCGTTACCAACATTGAATGAGCTCTACCTAGGTGGTGTGAAAATTAGTCGTCAACTAAACAATAGTTTCATTAAATTGTTTCCGAACATTTCATGGCTATCTTTAAGACGTGTTTGTTTTGTATGCGATTGTGTTAATCCCTCTTTGAATTGTCTTAAATGTTATAATAATTGTATCCAAAGTATATCACAACTGAAAAGTCTAAAGGAATTAAGTTTCTCTAAAATGTTTGATTCAAACAACGATTTTGAAGACTTTAGTAGTTTGAGATCAATTAAATTGGAGGACCCTGTGGTTGACTACAACTCAATTGTAAACAACTTTTGGATACATTGTCTCAGAAATACAAACAAAGAATTCAGTATTGATTTAAATCTCGGCAAAGAAGACAATCCAAACACTTGGCTATTATTGAGTGCAAACAAACCCCAAAACCTAAAAATCAGATTTTGTTAGTTTATTTTGATTTTGAAGTTTTGTATTAATAATAATATTTTGAATTTATATTAATTGCAAACAAATGAGTGTTTAATTTAAAAATATCTAAATAAGTGGGTTATTGGATATTTTGGTCTCTATTTAACACTATTTATGATATTTAATTCAAATTCAATTCATTTTCACAATATTTGATAAATTTTAACAAATATTTGTTTAAAAGTATAAAAATATTAATAAATTTTAGTTTAAATGAAATTTTCTCTCAAAATGTTTTCAATCATTAATTCAATTATTTTGTAAATCATTTAATCAACAATTTATTTGAATCTCTGGTATGAGATGACTGGTGTAATTAAAGAAGGTGATATTGTTTTTAGTACAAGGTTAAATTGACAAAATATCAAGTGAACACTAAAACACAAGCACTCAATGAATTTCTAAAACAATTATTCACTTCTCAATTGATTTGAAGTTTAAATTCATTTTCAATTAAATCATTTCATTTGACTCTTAATATCAATCACTAATTCATTTTGAATGTCATTTATCCCTGAATATTGAAAATATTTGAAATTTGATTTCATTATTGATATTAAAATTGTTTTATAATTATTAATCAAATATTAAAATATAATATAAACACTGTTTTTATGAATTAATTTCATTTGATTTCAATTCAAACCTTAATAAACATTATTTGATGTGAAAAGGGATTACCAATCAGTCGTTGGAAATCATATTTTCCTGTGTTTTTGCATTTCTTATTATTATTGAACTATTGATAAAGTGCTTCAACAATAGCAAGAAATGCAAAAACACTTTCCAATACATCAGTGCAAACACCAGAGGAAACATCGGTGCAAATATCCGGAACACATTTTGTTGACATTTCTATTGTATTATTATTTACATTTGTTTTGGAAATCATTTTCAAAAAGCGTATTAATATTATCAATATTTCTAAACCTAACCCTGGTGATGCTTTGGTAAGATTTAAAATCAGATATAATAATTAACCAGAAAAAGGTTATCAAGGAAATATTTTATTTATTAATAATTGTTTTATATATTAATTGTTTTAAAATTAATATAATTTTCAAAATATAATAAAAATTTAATACGTTTTGTAATATTAAAATCTGGCCCTGATACACTCAGGGATATATTCACAATTCTGTTCAGTCGTTTAAACTTTTATTTTATGTCAAAATTGGTTTTGAAATAACTATTAATTCATTTGAAATATAATTATTTTGTGTGAAATGTCATTTAAATTGTGTGACGTTTACTGTAATTGAATTTCTTATTAAAGAAAATCTGAAAAAAAATATTTTCAAAATTTTTAATACTTTTTAGATTTGAATCAAAATTATTATATTCTTTGAGTTTTTCTTTAGGAATAAACCATTGGTTTTGGTTCCCCAACACCTCAGCACAGGTGGGTCTCTGATTGATACTTGAATTTAACATTGATTACAAAATTGGCGATCATTTTACTCCTACTTGTGTTAAAAATCCCAAAACCACTAAATAAGGGGTTATTTTATTTAAATAATAAAAAAAATGAATAAAACTGTTTTGAGGGACAGATCTTATAGTGAAATACTGGTATCATTTAAAAGTAATAAAAAACACGTTTTCAGTATTGATATTATTTTTCATAAACAAGCAAATTATTCATCAAGGTGAATCAACTCATCAATGGTGAGGATAAGTGATTGATCTGACGATTAGTCATAATCTTCAACATATCTGATATTGTTTAATGTGTTTTCAATTAAATTTATGTTAAATTAATAAATGTATTGCACTTTAAAATAAATGATAGGATTTTAAAGATTGTATTTAAACTGTGTACACTATATCAAATTACCTAGTACACAGGAGAACATAATAAATAGTTATTCACTGTCTATTTGTTTAAAATAAAAAATATTGCAACATATCCTAGATCGTTTGAATAATTCATATTAGGCTTTAGTGAAAGTTGATAATTAATTATATCACCTGAAGTGGTTAAGGGGGAAAAGTTGAAAGTTATTAAATGAGCTTGTTTGTATTGATTTTGGAAATTCCTAACAAAAATTAGAAGTGATTTGAATTCTAATCGAAAATAATTAAGACTTTAAGCAATTTTTGTGATAAATTTTGAGCCGCAGTATAATTCAAAGGTTATATTATTATGGCAGAAATCCCCCAAAATGATCAAGGTCACATTCCAGGGCCAAGGATAAGAAATTGATATATAAAGGAATGGGTATCAATCGGTTGGATATTATTTCGCTTCAGACGATAAATACAATTAAATAAACTCTAAAAATGAAAGTTTTGGTAAGTTTTTGCTGTTATTGTAAATATTATTATAACTAATTGAATGCCTGTCCAGATTGCTCTGTGTCTTTTTGCCCTGGTGGCCTCTAGCATGGCAGTTGCTGTTATTGGTGGTTATGGTTTGGGAGGCCTTGGATATGGTGGTTATGGTCTCGGATATGGACTCGGTTATGGTGGTTATGGCTTAGGCCGCGGTTATGGATATGCAGCACCAGTTGGTTATATTGGCTCCAGAATTGATGGCGGATGGGGTAGATATGGAGGAGTTGGTCTCGGATACGGTGGTTATGGTCTCGGATATGGAGGTCTTGGATACGGTGGTTATGGTCTCGGATATGGCGGTTACTGGAGAAAGTAAACATGGTCAACTGATCATCTAAATAAATGATTGGCAATAATAGCATCAAATCGTTAAATAAATTGCATTTATTTTTGTAAAATTAATTTAAAGTCAAATAAAAATAACATTTTTCTAAAAATAATTTGTTTTACACTGTATTTCAATCAAAGGTTTGATAAGATTTAATCAAAATATAAATAAAATTCAAATACTTTTACACAAATTATAAAAAAAATAATATTATTTTTACTCATCTTTTCCTACAATTAATTGAAACATAAACTTATATTCAATGAAATACTTGAAAATTAATCAATTTTAACTCAATTAGGGTTTTATTGCCTTTTTTACGCAAAACATATTAATAGGATTAGGAATAGGATTAGTGTTTGAAAAACTTGTTTATAACACACATTAAATCATTTTTTAACATTTTATTGAATCAGGGACATTGAATGAGCAACGCTTATCATCTGCTTATATCAGTGTATATTCATAATATTCAATATTACACACATTGTATGAGATTTACATATTAATGAATTGATTAAAAAAACTAACCCACACACTCTTCATTTTAATGAACAAGGGTGAGATTTTATTTTTTTAAATATTTGAAGAACAGATCTTTAGTATATTTTTGTAATGCAAATATGACACTATCTTATATTCACCAAAACTGTGGAAAAGGGTCATTTTTTTATAAATCAGCATAAGGTGATGAAGGAAAACCCTGGGTATGATCTGTAATTAATCTTAAATCCTCAATTAAAGTTAATCTAAGCTTAGGAAACAAATATTTAATAAATCTTATATTGTATTCGCGTTTTTAACGTCTTTTTTAAATTCTCACACAATCTTAAGGGTTTAGAAAACATATATGACATGGAATATCTACAGGCGCTAATCAAGTCCAAATATGATATTTATTGTATCAATACAAGAGCAAACCAATTAAAATTCATGCGTGTAAAATATGAGATAATTTTATTATCACTTTATGAATACAATTATACAATAATATTAAACATTATATTTGTTGTAGTATTTAATAATTATTTTATAAAATGATAATTAAATCTGCAATTAATTAACAATTTTATACACGAGTGAGAGTTGGGCTAAACAGCGGAGATAAGGACAGTTGGATTTTTTTTATTGCTATTTTGGGAGCAAAACTATTATAAGAGTTACTAGCTTATATGTTTCATTTATAAAATTGTCATAAAATTTAAAAGTGATTTGAATTCATAAAAACCTCAAATAATTATGATTTCATTTAAAGCAGTGTTTTATTAATCACTTTTCGCTTTTATAAAAAAAGATGTTTTTAAAGATAGAAATTTCCCAAAATATCAAGGTTAAATACCAGTGGAAAGGATGGGCTTTTGGTATATAAAGGGATCGCTGGCAACGGTTGGACATCATTCGCATCCGTCGAAGAACACAATTAACTAAAACTCCAAAAATGAAAGTTTTGGTAAGTTTTTGCTATAATTATAAATATTTTTCAATATATTTGATTGAATTCCTGTGCAGATTGCTCTTTGCCTTTTCGCCCTTGTGGCCTGTGCCATGGCACAGTACTATGGTGGTTATGGTCTCGGATATGGAGGCTATGGACTCGGCTATGGTGGTTATGGCTTGGGATTGAACAGAGGATACTATGGCAATTATGGCGGATGGGGCGGATATGGCCGAGGATTACATAACGGATGGGGCGGATATGGTCTTGGACATGGTTATGGCGGATGGGGCGGATATGGTCTTGGCGGATATGGCGGTTACTGGAAAAAGTAAACATCTATTCCCTCAACAATAACTCAAATGATTTGTTAATGAAAACTCAATTTTTATTATAAAAAAAACTATAATTTTAGTAAAATTTACATAAAATCTCAGTAAAAATAAACATTTTCTACAAACACCTCGTATTTTCACAAATTATTTGCAATCAAAAGTTATTTTGAAAAATGTTTTCAAAGTTAAAAAAAGGTGAAAAAAGTTAAGTGAAATATAAATTTAAAAAAAATTATTGATTTAATAATAAGTAGTTTTTTAATACAATTTTGATCTCAATTGATAAGAATCTCACTTTTATTTCAATGAAATACTTGAAAATTGATTTAATTTTAAATCAATTGAAATGTTTTTACTTTTTTAACACGAGATTTATTAATAGTTTTAAATTATAAAAAAGGGTTGAATTGAAAAAACACCCTTTAATTGATTTTTTAAAAAATACGATATATTAAAGATATATTTAGCAGCGAAAATAAATATCAATTTATATCCCTTTAAACCTTGGTTAAATATTTTTGGCTAATTAGCCCAAACCCTTTCACTTACAATTAGGGTACTCAAATATAATACAATCATTGCCAGTAAAGATAAAAATGATACAGGTTTAAATATTTATTTTTAATTTGTTTATGAAATCAACAATACACTATTTGTTTGATAAGACCCTGAGTAAAGGTCAAAACACAATCACAAGCAAATAAATTATGCAAGAATACACTACCCCTTAAATATAATATTCACTTGGTTAGACTGTTAGGAAATTTGGTGTTATATTCGATATATCAAATGCAAATTACAACTATTGAGACTGTATTGAAAACACCCTGAGCACTATGATTCATGAAATATCTGATTTAATTTCAATTAATAAAGACTAACATAAAAGGCGTCATAAAAAATGTATTTATCATTTTGTCTTTGAGGGACAGATACTCATTGAAGAAGTCTTACATTAGATGCACACAAATCAAGTTTAACTGTTATGTGTATACACTAGCACATGACTAATCAAGGTAAACTCCCTCAGATATTGGGGATGATCGGCAGTTAATCTAAATATTTCGTCATTATCTTAAATCAGGTAAAAATTAAAATTAAAAAATTAAAAGTGATTTGAATTCATAAAAAAATTATTAATAGTCTTAAAAGCGCTTCTGTTTTCACTCTTTCACGAGTTTTTTTCATAAATTTTTTTTCATCTGATATATATATGTTTATTTGGGAGAAATCCCCCAAAAACATCAAGGTTAAATACCAATATCAAGGATGGGCCGGTGATATATAAAGGGATGGAATCGACACTTTTAATATTATTTCGCTTCAGACGAAAAATAAAAATTAACTAAAACTCCAAAAATGAAAGTTTTGGTGAGTTTTTCATATTATTTTATTTGACACTCGTTATAACTGATTGAATCCCTGTCCAGATTGCTCTGTGCCTTTTTGCCCTGGTGGCCTCTAGCATGGCAGTTGCTGTCTACGGTGGTTATGGTCTTGGTGGCTATGGACTCGGTTATGGAGGCTATGGCTTGGGATTGAACAGAGGATACTATGGCGGTTATGGCGGATATGGCCGAGGATTATATAACGGATGGGGCGGATATGGTCTTGGACATGGTTATGGCGGATGGGGCGGATATGGTCTTGGACATGGTTATGGCGGTTACTGGAAGTAAACATCCATTCCCTCAACAAACGCTCAAACGTTCAAATGATTTGTTAATTGTTTCTGAAAAACCTCTAAAAAATCGATTTCTGTGTACAAAACAAAATTAAAATAACATTTTCTACTTAAACCTCAAATCGTTTGCATTTATTTCAATCAAAGGGTGTTTTGCAAATTGTTTTTCACTAAAACTTAGTAATGGTTTTAAATATTGATTATTTCTTCTGTAAATGGATTACAAATAATATATTCAATACTTTGAATAGTTTTTTATTCAGTGTTAAATTAGTTTCAACTGATTTTGAGAGAAAAGTTAAAAACAAAACTTAAACTCATTTTTCAATCAATCAATTAATTTAATTCAAGATTATATTCAAACAAATATTTAAAAAACATTTTGCACTCAATTGAAAGTGCAGTAAATCTTTTAAAGTATTTTTATTTGTTTGCATACCAGGCCTTAAGTGTTTGTTATATATAGTGATTAATTGAGTGATATTTGTGTTGAAAATACAATAAATAATGAAAAATACAAATTTAATGTCAAATTTCAAGTTCAAGTCGTTTGAAAAGTAGTTTAAAATTAGGCGTTATTTGCAATTCAATTATCATTTGCAGTGATTTTAGGGCAGATCTTAAATATTTATTTTTCATTAACACATGAATTGATAATATTTTTCCACAAAATTTAATTAATATTCGTAAAACACTATGACTTTCACAATGACGACTACCTGTGCTCTTATTTTCTTAATGTTTTGTTTTATTTTTATTATTTTTTTGACATATTATTTAATAAAACTGTATTTCGATGAATAACAAGGAACACACCTTAATCAAGGTCTTTGGGTGCCTCTCAAGGATTGCATATTCATATAAAAGTGGTGACAAATAGTAGGAAATTATTTCAATATTAAGTAATTGTAATCAAAAGACTCTTTCCGTTAATCTCAACCAAAAATGAAAGTTTTGGTGAGTTTTAGGTTTCATTTTATAATTATTTTCAATTTACAATTATGTATGCTTTTAGATCGCACTCACCTTTTTGGCACTGGTAGCCGTCTCACTGGCTGTCCCCTATTATGGTGGATATGGAAGGGGATATTACGGTGGTCAGTGAAATAATGCCAATTATTTTACAAAACATAAATTTTGTAATATTTTTAACATTTCATAGGCTATGCTATCGGTGCTCATGGACTCGACAGAGGTTATTACAAAAACTATAATGTTGGCCACGGACTCTACGGTGGATACGGACATGGCTATGGAGGATATGGTTTGGGATACGGAAAGGGATTTGGTTACGGCTATGGCTATCCCTATGGAGGCTATGGTGGTTATGGTGGTTATTATGGTGGATATGGAAAGTATTGAAACCAAAAATCTCATCAAATAATTGCATAAAAACTGTTGAATGAAAAGTAAATATAAATTTCATTTGTAATTAACTTTTACTTAAATTAAGTCTAAAATTAATGTAAATTCAAAATTTTTGTCATTTGTTTTGAACGCAATAAACATTTTATTGTTTCACAAAATAACATATATTTTATTGATTTTTGCATTTTATGTGAGGAACGGATGAAATATAAGAGTTTTGTGTCCGAGTAATTAATTTATATAAAATTAAGGACATGATATACAACTTAATATTAAACGTGTGAGTCAAGTCGACTGGGCACTGGACATTGGGCACCCAATTAATGTCATATTAATATATAAGACATTTGTAATCTTTTTTTACTAAATATTAAAGATTTTAAACAATTATAAATATTTTGTCAACCAATTGGGTCTACAGTTAGGGTTAATTGAATATAATCAAGGATTGAAATAAACACTACTGTACCAAGTACAATCAAAATACGAATACAATTTTCAGTGATATAATTATAAAAGTCTGCTGTTATTGTAGTCACTGTTTGTGACGCGAGAATAATAGATGGATAAGGTTTAGAGTTGTTTCTCAAGGTGATTGTTTTATTAACCCAGAAAAATTCCTCAGTAGAACATGCCTGATACTTACCACAACGATCTGTACACAATTTTACTAATTTATCATTCCGTTGTATCAATGAATTAAAATACAGAGAACTGTTTAAATCGTAATTTAAAAATTCTACTGGATACAATGTCGTCTTATTAACTGAATTGTGTATATGACACTGGAATAAGCATTGGAGCCTGGTTCCTCTATTCTTATAGCAAGCAATAGAATATGGGTTAACATTAGTATAATTAATAATTAGCCTTGAGTAATAATATACGTTATTATTGGTCTCCAATCTAGAAAGGCGCTTGGCACCGATATATGGATAATACACTCTCTCTGACCCTGAATGAAGTTTAATAGACATACATTTGGTGTAATTGGTCTTGTATATTCTCAGCATCACCAAATTGTTGTTGTGATTCTTGATTTTGAATTTTTCTTTCTTGGTTTCATTGTATTGTGAAAATATAGTAAAGCAATAGTCACGAAGATTAATTGACCTTTCATATTCTTGGATAGAGTTGCATTGTCTATGCTTCTTTTTTTCGTACAAAATGCACCTGAATATTTCACTTCCATTGGGCATATACTTCATCTGCTGTCTCATATTTAATTGTGATAATTGTTTTAAAATTGTATTCTTGTCTGTTGAGTTGGTTATCGCTTTGAATTGATCATTAATCAGAGCCAATTTGTTGAAGCAAATGGTGATAGCTGGCAATGAAATTATCTTGGTTTTCTCTCTTCTAACAGTAAAGCTTGATTTGTATGAAAGATCATCATATGGGGTATCATACAATAGATGACAAATAACAAATAGACTAAAAATATAATAGTTTTTGAATCTAGGACTCAGGATTCTACACATCTTAATAATTATCCAAGATCACTATTAATAAGTTATCAACAGTATTACAAACTTATTGTGATTGAAATAAATGTTGTTTATCTGAAAGTTAATATTCTTATCTACAGAAGTAGTAAAGCAAACATTGGGCTAGGTTCATTTAATAAGTTTGCAGTTGGCATGGTAAGAATAATAAAACACTTGATTTTAATAAAATATAAACTAAACTATGTGTTTCTAATTTATAAAAATCAATACACCTTCCGGATTGCAATCAAATATTTTATTAATATTGATATCAATTTAAATAAAAAATATATTCAACAACAAACGCAACGGAATATATTTGGTCTGTTGTTGGGGACGGATCAAAATCAGGGCTTTTCTCTGAGACACTGAGCATTCACTTTATTCAAAATACTGAAAATGATATACAATTTAATATTAAAAGTGTGGTTAGAGTGTGAGTCGACCCCCGATCTGGGCTTTTAATTAATATATAAGACATTTGTAATTTTTTCACTAATATTTGAAGATTTTTGAAACAAGTATTACTTCAATGACTCAATCAATTGAGTCCACAGTTAAGGGTAATTGAAAATCAGTGGTCAAACAGTGTTTAGATAATTGAAGTTTGAGTTAATGTTTATGAAAAACATGTAATAAAAAGCAATTAATGATTCACTCGTTAGTAATGAATCAGATTTTACTGATTATTATTCACCATTACTTCCGAGTCTTCTCAGAGTTGCCAATCGTTTCCAAACGGTTTGACCCAAAAGTAAATCAAGTTTTATGTGAATAAAACCAATTGATAAACAAGAATTACTCTAATTCTACCTCTCTCACATTTGTTTTACTATGTGTGAGCAGGCACAGATTTTAAAAGTATCTCTTTTCTTAATACTATTTATGAAATATAACTTTTAATAATATAATTATACCTGGGTAACTTGATTTATCAGTACACATTTTGCTGTTGATTACTAACTATTTTAGATAGTTTATTTTACCTATAAATGAAAACAATATTACATTGGGTGTACTGATAAACATAATATAAGCACAATATTCTCGGAAATATTGATAAATATCCAGGTAAAAGTTCAATGATATTGTTTCCACTGACGAAGTGCTGAGAATAATAGATGGATAGGTTTTCTTAATATTTGTGAATGTCAATATTTTATCGACCCAGTTGAATTCTTCATAATAGCATGGAGAGTAGGTTCTACAATATTGATCACATATTCCCGCATATAAATCACGAAAATTATTGTTTTTGTGATTAAAATATAGGGAACTGTTTGAATCATAATTTAAATACAGGGCCGGATATAATGATGTTTTCTTAATTGAATAATGTATTTGACATTGGTACTCACACTGGTACTTTGTTGCATTATTCTTAAAGCAAGTCATCGTATTTGGATTAACATTATTATACTTATAAATTGTCCTTGAGTAATAAAATACGTAATTACTTGAATCCAAAGGACGATAACGGGTTTTTGTCTCAAAAGGGTAATACACTGTTTGTGACCCGGAGTGAAGACTAATAGTCATAGATCTGGCGAATTTTTTGTATATTCTAAGCATCACTACATTTTTGTCATGATTATGGACCTGGAACTTTTCTTTGTTAGTTGCATTGTGTTGTGAAAAAATAGTGACACAATAATTAAAATAACTAATTGACCTTTTATATTCTTGGACAGAGTTGCACTTTTTATGCTTTAAGTTATTGTATAAAATGCACCTGAATATTTCACTATCATTGTGGAGATATTTCAACTGCTCTCTCACATTTAATTCCGCTAATCGTATTAGCATTAAATACTTTTTTGTTGTGTTTGTTATCTTTTTAAATTGATCATTGACAATTGCAAATTTATTAAAGCAAATAGTAATACCTGGCAACGGAATCATCTTGGTGGTTTCATTTGTAAAATAAAAGGTATTTTCAAATGAAAGATAACGATCTATTGAATAAAATGTTATATAAATTATAACAAATATCCAAAAAATAAAATATAGTTTTAACATATTATTTGTGATTTTAAACATTTTAATAATTAACCAAGTTTATTATCACCAAATAAATTATTACTGGTTAAAAACTGAAATAAATAGCATTTATTAATATCTAAAAGTGTATATTCCTTTGTATAGAATAAAGAGCAAATATTGGGCTGGGTCATTTAATAATCTTATTGTTGACTTTGAAAATCAATGAAAATTAATACAACTTTTCTGAATATAATAAAAATAATTGAAAAGTAATGTCAACTTAAATAAAATATAAGTAAAAAATATATTCATAACAGATATTAATAAAATAGATAATAAACAGGTATAACTACCACTTATTTTGCCCAGGGGTATAGGGGGAGGTATTACTATCAATTTGGGTAACATTCTAATCTTACCTGAACATTTAATTTTAGTCGATAATAAGTAATATACCGGTAGTAATTTAAATATCCTTGTTCCATTAGTTGACTGAAACAATCCAGTTTAGTTTTATTTATAAACCAATCTTTGTTAACAAATATCAAATAAATTATTAAAATATTTTGATAATGTTTTTGGCATTCAATCAATTGATTGTAAATTAAATGCAATTAAATTTAAAACTATTTTTAATTATTCCCACAAAAGGGTGCGGTTTTGATCACAATTAACTACTAGTGCTGTGCTGTCGCTGAATCGGCGTTTGGATCCAAACCTATGATTATCTCTCCGACCAAACCATTTGATATCCTCTTCCCTTTCAGTGGTTTTATTTTACTGATGAGAGTCTCTTCTCCTTTATATCTGCGGAATAGGAAGTCGTTTGCATTTGTATGACGACTAGTAGTGGTCTTATTGTAGGGCGCGGTTCGGGCGATGCGATTCACCAGTTTGTCTGAAAAGTACAACTGACCCGTGTGTAGAGTGCGGCCACCCATATGGCTCTGGATATGGATGTGTGTGGTTCGGCCGCCATACCAACCTTAGGGGTCATTGGATTCACAGTTAATATTCAATAAAATATCAAACGATATAATACCGGGAAATATAGTCATAAACTCTGCCTTTCCTTCTTTGTTGGTCATCTGAATACCTCTGAGGAATGTCATGTTATCAGTGGGTTCTGTATGTAAAGC